>WAAE01016529.1:0-13213 GCA_013400495.1 Nicator chloris | reverse complement strand
GTGATGTAGATTATTTTTAATATCTCGCAATCAAACAGGCAGAACAGTATATATGCTTTCTAAAAGCACTCTCCAGCCTTCTGTTCCCATGACTCTATATACCAGAAGAATAAAGTATCATATCACCAATTAAAGAAAATTCAATCTGTTCCATCAATACAGTTGTCAGGAGATTTGATCCAGAATAGTTTAGATAAATCCTAAAAATGGAGATGATGTAGTTACCCTGATTATTTTTTCAAGCTTCAACTACAAGAATATACTTTTAAAATTACCTGGTTTGTTAACAACATCCTGCAATTCAGTGACGGAACTGATTATTGCAGCAAGGAGGTTGGAACTAGCAAACCAGTTGAGTGCTTCCACACAGTCAAGCTCTTCCTCTTCACAACCTGTGAAATAGTTAATTGTAGCTACCAATATAACTGAATAACTTAGATGACTTATAACACTACTTTCTCTTTCATAAATTGACTAAAGCTAAAAATAAATAAGGTGCAGCCTATTTTTAGGACAATTTAGACTGTATTAAATATGCTTCCAAAAGCACTAAACCAGAAAAATAGATGAATCTTCTAGTTTGGAAAGCATTTTTGATACCATGTTTCCTTGTAGGGGGATGCATAAGCTGGTTTGGTAACAGAAAGGGACAAGAAGACTACATAACCTCTAAAGGAAATCCAGAAATCCTAGATTAATATTTTACCTGAATCAGTAAGAAACTCTTTTGCATTTTTCAGTAGGAATTCAGTAGGAAATAAGTACTACAAGTTGTTAATAAAAGAAGAGAATATACCTTTTCAAAAAATATGTTGGTGGCAAATAATGTAGGAACATTTCAAGAAATTTATCACATAGAGCAGATGCAATAGCACCTAGTTCTGAAATCTACAATGCAGATATTGAGGATATCAAACAATGGGAGCTCATGTGTGTAGTTGCAACTTTACTTGCATTGCTAAACAGACTAAGCACTTCCTTTTAGAGAAAACTGTATTTATCAGGTTGTCTAAAAATTACAAATTCAGAAATTACCTTTGTAAAATGTCATTAAACTTGTATTTACACTCTATTATAAATAATGTTACTATATGTTATTCATTAACTATGTCATTTGATGCAACATTTATCAAAGAAAAAAATTAGCTTACTTGACAGATTACGCTTGCCTTTGGATTCTCCTACACGAACTGGAATCCCAATGCCTTCTTCTAAGCTATTTGTCCAGGTGAAGAGGGGACTAGAAGACTGTGCTAAAACTTTAAGTCTGTTGGCTGCCAAAACTGCAATCACAGCTCTTCGGAATACATATATCAGGCCTTGGGATTTTCTTTTCTTTACTTTTGCTTCATCTTGATTGTTTTCCTTATCATCAGAGAGAGCATGAACTAGGGTCCTAATCTTCTGGTTCACTAATTCATAAATGTTTGCCTGATCCTGGAGAAGGTCTCTTTGGCAAGACATAGCACACAATCGGCCATACAGAGGATACAGGGCACCTGCCAATAGTGCACAGGCTGCCAGGAGCGAGGAATGCTCCTTCTGAAACTGTGTTAACATCTTTTTCACAGATACACTTTCAAGAGCCAATTTCTCTTGACTTTTTTCAAGGACATAAATTTTTTCCATATTTTTGTCTGCTGCTTCTTGGTATTCCTGGGATAAGAGGGGAAAAAAAAAACACACAAAAAACCCCAGAAGAAATATTAACAAGTTTTTTTACTTAACAAAATCATTTTTACCTAGACAAAGGTAAAAGAAAATACCTTTTTTCCTTCACATTCAAGTAACACACTAAAGGAACAAGTATTATGACTAATGATGATGAAAGTATCTCTCCTAATAAACAGTTAAACAACCAGATATATGAAAACAAACAGTAAAGTTTCCACAGTCTTCAGCCACAAATAGATTCCTGGTTCCTGATGATAATCCTTAGTAGTCCAATAGCCTGCACCTGGTTGTCCACAATGCAGTTTTATGAGCTGACTTAACAGTAAGCAATTACGTGCTCCAATTTCAGAAAGAACATTATTCTACAAAGCAGAAATAAAGTTAGTATAAGGGAGAGGAAAAAAATAAGGAAGACTCTGGAACATAAATGTAGACAGATTGGCAGCAGCTGGAAAAGGGGAAGTAAAGGTGATCTTTTAATTACTTTGTAATCAACCCCCTACTTATATATTCACAGATTAATTAGGTCTCATACAGAACTGAGTTTTCAAAAGAACAGAGTAATGCAGATGTTTTTATTTTGCCTAGTGCCATTATAGATTTTTTTAAGTTGCAGAACTTTTTTTTCCTCTAAATGCCCTGAAATAGGGAAAGAGGAAGATTTAAAATAGCAAACTGGTATAGAGAAATGAAGACGGTAAAAAGTCAGGAAATGCCAGGACTACAGTTAGAGGATGCAGACCGGAGTACTGGAATCAAGACACTATGCTGGGAGCTCTAAGTGACCTCAGAGCCTTAAACTGTTGCATGAGGGCCTGCTGTGATTGAAACAGTGACTACATTTAAACAGGCTCCACTGGTATAGGGAGATAATAAATTTTAGGCACTGTTCACAGAGAACATACAAGTTCACGTTAAATGATAATGCTTCAGCTACAATACATGGTCACAAAAAGGCAAACATAGATGGAATTACAAGCCCATACAATGAAGAAAACTGAGGATTGTGCTGAGTTTCAGATACTCTCTTAGAGCTATAAGACAATTCTGTTGTCACATGGAATGACATTATTCCTGTTAGCGGTAGTCTAAAAAGATGCAAAATAAAATCATCCAGCCATATTCTCCTATGTTCTATCTGGTACAGGTCCCAAACAAGTGGTGAGCAGGGCACCCTAGTTTCTTTTCCCTCCTCCATTCTGCAAGCACAAAAGGAAAAAAATGTATCTACATCTATCCCTAGAGTGCAAATAGAAAATTCCTTGCTTCTATAGAGATGTACTCTAGTCAGTTCACAATGTCTTTGACCAAATAAATATTTTATAATTTTTGGGGGAGGGAAAGAATTTGTAATGCCATTAAAATACTTCAAGTGATACAAAAATAGTGTAGGCTACTAAAGATTTAATTTCAAAATGCAATTTACAGGCCACATATGTCACTTTACTATGCTGAAATAAAAGTATGAACATGGACAATACTTTCAGTGCTGCTGCATTATTTACAGTATTTGATTTTTATAGATAAAATCCCTGATAGCATGACTGGAAGGAACCGAAAAGGTAAGCCAAATTTAGAAAACAACCTGTGGTTTCTGGCCATCAGAGGTGAAAGGCCAATATCTAAGTAAACAAGCTGTAATCCCTACAGAGCTGTTGGACAGCAATACCAGTATTCAGTGTTCTTGCTAATAAAGTGCTTTTTTTTATGCTTTTTGTGATATGGTAATATGCAAAACTAAATAAGACAACCTCTGACTTCAGAAACTTATGTTTTGCAAGAAAATAGACCTTTCTTTCACTGGCAAATAATTTCTTTTGCTATACTAGACACTGTTTCTAGACTTTTCTTTAAAGCTTAAAAGCACAGTTCTTGAAAGAGACATGGCCTTTTCTTCCTAAACATTAGCAAGCTGGTTTCCTTTGCTGTCTGAGCTTTGAGGGCACCTCACTGGGTTGCAGAGCTTCATCAATTCCAAGAAACCTTAAGAAAAAGTCAGGTGCTTCTAGCAAAACTATTTTATCCTACTTCTTACTACACCCTTACCCATTATTCTGGCATGGAAACAGAACTGAAAACTAGAAATATAACAACACAGAGAATTCAAAAGGTTTTTGTTTTGGAGCTCTGAGCATAGATGGCAGTAGCAGGGACAGGGCCCACCTCCACATGTACTAAAGCTGTCCCCAGGGAGAGCAAGCAAGCAGGAACAGGATGAACAGAGTGGGCAAATAGGCCATGAGCCAGGGCAACATGACACTGTTTGCACAGGCAGGGCAAGCAGGAAGGGCACTGAGGCAGTGCCAACTCAAGCACTTAGCTCCGCTGGTGATCTTAACTCTCAGTGATAGAGTTCAGGTGTGGTGTTTGTTTGGACAAAAGTTACTTCCTCTGTGCACACCAGAAAGGATGGGGCAACCCAGATGGAGTGCCCATGAAACCATGCAAAAGTCTGGGTCTGAGGCTGCAGGGAATGACAGAGCCTGGCATTGCCCTCAGAGCAGCAGAGACAACAGCTGTGTGAGTTGTGATCAGGTGGATGACTTAGCCTAATGCTGGAGCTGAGAGACAAAGTAGAAAGACTGAGTATTAGAGAGGCTGAGGAACAAACTGAGTGGTGGAGCCACACTCTACTCCACCTCAGATAAATGCACCCACTGTCCACTTCACATGAAGCAATGGATCCCCCACCCTCTCAGCACCAGGCAGCAGGGGACCTTAGAAACAGAGGTGAGTGGAAACATGTTTCTCCTTGGGGGGAGGAGGGACAGGTGAATACCCTCCCAAACTACTTCACCTTCCCAGGTGCCCTTTTACAACAGGTATGGGGCCCAGGAATCTCAGAATCAGGGAAATGAGAACGTGGATGAAAGTCCATCTAGGCTGGACCAACTTGTCCAGGACAGTGCAGCCTACTCTCTACATCATGACCTCCTCAATTAAGAAAAAAAGAACGGTAGTAGTAATTGGTGACTCCCTTTTTAAAGAAATGGAGAGCCCAATATGCTGACCAGAATTAACCTATACAGAAGTATGTTGCCTCCATGCAGCCCAGATAAGAGGTATCACCAAGAAACTTCCCAGTGTTACAGTGAACTGACTACCCATTATCTATTTACTAGGTGGGTAGTAACGAAGTCCCAATAAAAAGGCTGTGGATGATCAAGACGGACCTCAGGGCCTTGGGATAACTGGTCAAGAGATCTGGAGCACCAGCTTTGTTCTCTTCTGTCCTCCCAGTTGCAGCAGATAATGGGGCAAAACCCACGAAAATCCCACAGAGGAACATATAGCTTCAAGAGTGGTGTTACCATCAGAATTTGTGGAGTTTTGATCATGGGTCAGTTTATATCACACTGAGTCTGCTGACAACAAATGAGATCCTCCTGTCTCAAAGAGGGAAAACGATCTTAGCAGGGTTCACTGAAAGAGCTTTAAACTAGATTTAAAGGGGAACAGGGCCAGGGCCAGGCTTGACAGAGAAAATGTTTGGGAAGGGGAGAACTATAGTGATCACCCAAGCAGCAAAAGGAGGCTTAAGAGGGGATGCCTCCAGAGCATACAAGCATCCAAAGACATAACCAGAAGACAGACTATGCACCCTCACTGGGATATTGACACTATCAAATACTTCCATTAAATGCCTGTACACCAATGCACAGAGAATGGGGAACAAAGAGGAGGAACAAGAGATCTGTGTGCAAAGGACTTTGACCTTTGCAATTAGAGATGTGGTGAGAGAGTTCACATGACTGGAATGCTGTAATAAAGGAAATGCTATTTAGGAGGGGCAGACCAAGAAGGTGAGGTGATAGAGTTACCCTCTCCTGAGGCAACACCTGGAATGTATAGATCTCTGTCTTGGGGTGGATGATGAGTGAGTCAAGAGCTTATGGGTGAGGATAAAAAGGCAGATCAGTAGGGGTGACACTTGTGGGTGTTTGCTACAGGCCACCTGAGAAGGAGAAGGTGGATGACATCTACAGGCAGCACAAGGCAGTCTCAGAGTCACAGACACTGGTTCTTGTGGGGGACTTTAACTACTCTGACATCTGCTGCAGAACCAGCACCATGAAACACAAACAGCCCAGGAGGTTCTTGAAAAGCAGTGATGACAACTTCTGTAGTGTCACTGTAGTGTCACTGTAGTGGAGTGGAGGATCCCACAGTAGTGGTAGTGGAGGATCCCACAAGGAATATTATGCTGCTTGACCTCACATTAACAGGGAAGGCCTTGTTCAAGATGTGAAAGTGGGGCACTTCAGTATCAGGGGAGGAGGAAGCAGAGCAGCAAGTAAAATGGTAACCATGGACTTCAGGGGAGCTAACTTTAGCTTCTTTGGGGATCTTCTTGGAAGAATCCCAAAGGAAGAGTCCCTGCAGGGAAGAGGGGTGCAAGAGAGTTGGTTGATACTCAAGGATTACTTCCTCCAGGCTCAAGAACAACACATCTCAATGTGCAAGAAGTCAGGAAAAGGGGGTAACAGACTTGCATGATCAAATGAAGAACTGTCATTACCCAGGCAGGAAATACACAGGAGATGGAAACAGGACCAGGCCACTTGGAATGAAGATAGAGAGGTTGTCAGAGTAAGTAGAAATGAGACAAGGAAGGTCAAAGTGCATCAAGAATTAAATGTGGCCAAGCATGTCAAGGACAACAAGACGTGATCCTGCCCCTCTACTCAGCCTTAGTGAGGCTTCATCTGGCGTGCTTTCTCCAGTTCTGGGCTCCTCATTACAAGAGAGACATGGAGGTCTTGGCACAGGTCCAATAGAGGGTGACAAAGGGAGTGGAGTATCTTTCTTACAATAGAATGAGGGAGCTGGGCCTGTTCAGCCTCAAGAAGCAATGACTGAGAGGGGACCTCATATCTATTGTCTCCCACAACAGCCTTGCAGGTAAGGTCAGGAAATGTGGGTTAGATGAATGGACCCTGGGGTGAATCAAGAACTGACAACCGCAGAGCTTAGAGGGTCATGATCAGTGGACCAGAATCCAGCTGGAGGCCTGCAGTCAGTGGTCTTCCCAAGGGTCCAATCTCCTTGAATTTGNTGTGGCAAAGGACCTGGGACTCCTGGTGGATCACAAGTTGTCCAGGAGCCATCAGTGCCCCTGTGGCCAGGAGGGCCAATGGTGTCCTGGGGTGCACTGGGAAAAGTGTGGCCAGCAGGTCGAGGGAGGTGATCCTGCCCCTCTACTCAGCCCTAGTGAGGCCACGCCTGGAGTGCTGTGTCCAGTTCTGGGCTCCTCAGCACAAGAGAGACAAGGAGCTACTGGAGAGGGTCCAGTGGAGAGCCACAGGGATGATCAGGGGTCTGGAGCTTGTCTCTTATGAGGAGAGACTCTGGAGCTGGGCCTGTTTGGTCTGGAGAGGACTGAGAGGGGATCTCATCAATACATACAAATATCTCAAAGGTGGGTGTGAGGAGGATGGTGCCAGACTCATTCCAGTGGTGCCCAACACTGATGTTGGATGAGGAGCAACGGCCAAAAACTAAAGCACAAGTTCTACCTCAACATGAGGAAAAACTTCCTTACACTGAGGGTGGCACAGCACTGGAACAGGCTACCCACGGAGATCATGGAATCTCGCTCCCTGGAGACATTCAAAAAATGCATTGATGCATTCAATTGATGCATTCAATTGATGCATTCCTATGTGGCCTGCCCTAGATGACTTTGCCTTGGCAGGGGGCTTGGACTAGATGATCTCCAGAGGTCCCTTCCAGAACTAACAATTCTGTGATTCTCATCAGTGTCTACAAGTACCTAAAGGAAGAGCATTAATGGATGGATCCAGGCTCTTCTCAGTGGTGCCAAGCAATAGGACAAGAGGCGATGGGCACAAACTGACACATAGGAAGTTCCACCTCAACAAGAAGAGGAACTTATTTTCTGTGCAGTGACAGTGCACTGGCACAGATTGCGCACGGAATTTGTAGAGTCTCCCTCACTGGGAAAATTTAAGAACAATCTGGACACAATTCTGTGCAATGTGCTCTAGGATGACCCCCTTGAGCAGGGGGGCTGGACCAGATGACCCACTGTGGTCCCTTGCACCCCGACCCATTCTGTGATTCTGAAAGTAAGTGATTCCTGTAGTTCAGCTGTTTTATTCTTCCAAATACATATACATACAGTTATACCTATAAACAACATCAACAATCCTGTCCTCCCTTTCCTGTGTTTTAAGTACTGGGCCAGACGTGCCTATGAGACACCTGGTAGGTCAGGACCAGTACAGTTACACACACTTCTTTTCCTCCCTTTGCACCAATTGCAGTGACTTTTCATATAATTGTAATATATCCCATCCTTTATTTAATTCATCTGCCTTGCTGTAAAAGGCCTCCATCCAAGGAAAAAAAACCACTTTTTTTTCTCCCTAAGGGAGGTTTTCCTTTTCCTGTTTAGCAAACCTTTTATTTTTCTGTTGAAATTGAATTTTTTTAAGTAGTTACAGTATTTTTCTCTTACCAAATGTTTTTGCATATCAGAACAAAACCCTTCTATTTTAAGCAATTGCCACAAAAAATGGGGACAGATTAATAAATGTCTATGTAACAAACAACTGGTAGTTAAAATTCAGAGGACATTTCCTATGAGACTATAAATAATAAATAATTTGTGTGAGGCTAAGGAACAGGCATAGTAACATTTTCAAAATGGCACACTATCAAATCAAGAGGACTAGACTCCTGCTACAAAAGGCAAATAAAAAGGATATGCTTTTTGAGCTCCATTGACTCTCCAAACATGGAGACCACTGACAAAGAGTGGTATCTACAGAGAGCCTTGTTTATTGCTGATTTGTGATAAGGCTACTCTGGGAATTTCTGTCCTAGAGAAAAACAGTAAAACTGCTTTCTGATTACACCACCCATTTGACCTACAGTACCAGCTGTGAAGTAGTACCTATTAACATTCATAGATCCTATTGCAGAACCAGGGACCCTGAACAGTACTGGCTGGGGACAGAAGCAATAGCAGGCGTCACAGCCACTAAAACCTTCAGATTTAGCAGCGTTTTAATTATAAGGAGACCATTCTGAAAAGCCCTAACTCTCTACTGCAGTTCTAATAAACCACAACAATAATTTTCAAGATACATTACTTATACTGCTGTGCAGTTAGAGCTCTCTGTTAACCCTTGAGAGTGTGAACTGACACTCTATGGTTTGCTTTCACACACGTCAACAATTTGAAAAACTAAAGTCTCAACATACGACCTCTGAGGAGAAAATATCTAGAAGTATGGAACACTGGTTGAAGATGAAGTTACAAATAAAAGGAAGGATCCTATGATGTACCATTAGGTTGGTGTAGGACAGCAAAAATCACTCATCTTCCCTTTTCAGAATGGCACTAAACTCTACAAGGAGTTATTTCACTAAAGTGCTTGCAATTAGCACTCATATCTTTGGATGGAAAATGTAGCAAATTGCTACAGTTTCCTTGTAGTGATAGAATAAGCATCCTAGAGTGAGGAGACCCCCAGCTGTACAATGAAATACTAGCAAATTATATTCCACTTGCATTGATTATATGTTTCAATGAAATTTAATGAATAAAGCTTGCTAAAATAATTACATTTAACTATTGCATTCTGCATCTTTATGTAATTGCTGGCAATTGGTAAATCATAAAGAATCTTTGAAGACATTCTATAACTTGTGGCATATTTTTCCTTGTTTCCTTTGGAAATAAGGCTATGATAGTAGTCTGTCTGCACACCTCTGATTCAAACAAAGCACTGAGCTTGCAGACAAATATGGCTAACTGGCTCAAAATGCAATACGTAAAATATGGTTAAGCCAGGAAGAATGGGCAATCAGGACTAGGATAGCACTAACAGTAGACATTTATGGACCTTACAGATGCCAGGAAAGGAGAGGCTTAATTTGACTTTTGCAAATTGAAAGTCAGTCACAAATTAGAAACTGAGAAGAAAGTAGACTGTCTTCTTGACAATTTGACACTGAATGGTAAGGAAGACAAACTGGAACACAAGACAGAAAAGAGATTGTTAAATCATCTAAGTGTATACAGATGTTGCACTACCTAGATTACAAAACTACCAGCTTGAACTCCAACAGCTGACAGATGAAGTTTTTTTCTAAACGACATGCCTAATATGCACTCCACAAAAGGGAGATACATTTTCAGTACATACCTTACTTGCTGTCTATGAAATTCAGCTGCAGAGACTGGGAGTTCAGCACCATCCCAAAGAATGGTGCAGTACTGCAGAGCACCTGTTTTTCACAAAACACTAGAGTTTTTAAAGACATGACCTATCATCCATTGGAGGAAGAAATCTAAATTGTGTAACTCCTTTTTTCTTTAGGAAAGGAATTTAATTTCTAAAATTAAAATTAAGCTTCCTTATTCCACCATTCTTTTTGTTGGCAAATAAAAGCCATAAACTGAAACTACATGATGTCGTGGAAATTTAATATAAATCTGGATGCCACTTATTCCACTCATAGTGATTTTTTAGCCTTGTCAATATCCAAAGTGAAATTGAAATATCAAGCAGAAAAAATCTAAAAAATTGTAACTCAATCCTAAGAACTCACCATAAATTGCTCTGTAAAAAGAATACTTCATAAATGTATTTTTCAACACACAAACACTTCCAAGACTAAAATGTGAGTAAAATATAGCATTCTTCAGATGAAGTAAGTCACAGGAGGCAGTCACAAGTAACAAGGCATACCTTATTTCCTCAATTTCACAATACTTTTAATTGAAACACATGTAAATGAATGCGATTGAAAGGATGGTGAATGGTGGTTGTGGAATAATAGTGAACATTTTAAATTATAAATATCTTGTCTAACGATCAGTGCCAACAGTTTCACACTTTTGACCCACTGCTTACTGTATCACCTGTGTGACAGCATCCTTTAATACTGTTGAAAACTACCACTGCTAATTGGTTATTAGGGTCAGAATGCATACACCTAAATTTATGCCCAGATGATACCATTTTACTATAACTCTACACAGCCTTTGCAAAGCATGACACTGAAAAAAAATCACTGATGCCCTATATAATTCTTAAACCAAGCAGATTCAATCTTACAGCCTTAACCTTCTCAAAAAAAAAAAAAAATCAGAGGAACTGTAATCCAAATTAGGCAATTCACTTCTAGAATGTTTTAACAAAGACATTTATTTCTTATTATAAATGAAGTTAATACTAGCATGGAGTTTGCAGGTTTTTTTAATTTTAAATGACCTTAAACTGGTTAGGGGTTCAAACTACTGAAATAATCCATTAAATATTTACAAGAAAAAAAAAATCAGACGTTCATAGCACCATACCTGTGCCCTTGCATGAACATCCCCAAGGAGACCTGAGTACTGCTGTTCCAGATATTTTTTTTCATTCTGCCAACAGCTTGCCTGTGTTTTCATCTCTTCAGCCATTTTGTTAAAAGCATCTTCCTGGCTCTGCTGAAGCTCCTTCATAGTATTGGACTTGTTTTTACAAACATATTCCAGGTGAGATATCTGTGCGACAAGCATTTAAAAAGAAATTATTTTACTTTTATAGAAGCCTTTTTACTTTATTGAGCATATCAGTTTAACCACCGACAATCCCAGCATAAAATCTAAATTCTAATTTCTTCAATATATTCATTAAAATGAAGCAAAAGCCTTTCATTACAGATTATTTACTTGAGTTGTGCAACAAAATGAACAAAAAATTGGATTCAGTTTTGCCATTTTTGTACCATATTTCACATATTTGTTGCTTTCTTTGTTGAAAACCTGAACTGGACACTTCTCCTATTTTTGAATTGAATTTTTTAATTGAATTTTTGTTTTAGGAAACCCAAAATATTCCAGATGTTATTAAGCATTAAAAGAACTTCAAGACATTTTAGCATACAGAAGTTGTTTTCAACAAGCACAAATGGATTCACTCTGTGGATAACTTTGGAGCTCCCATGCAAACTAAATGGAGAAATTAATCAAGGTAACAATCTTTAAATACACACATCTACCCTTTATTACTAGAGAGTATCAGCAATCTACTTTTCAAATACATCACAGAGAAGGGCAAGAGAAAAATTTTGTTCACAAGAAAGCGGGTACAACATAAGTGACATACTGTTCAAAATCCCTGAAAAGCTGGTAAATACATGAAAAGAGCCCTAGAGACCTCAGAGTCAATATCAATAACCATATTAAATTAAAAAGCAAGAAACAATATGACACAACATCCCCAAACACTGCCAATGATGTTCACTTCTTTTCCTCTGCCTTTCCTCCCTTACTTTGAAAGTAAAATAGGAAAGTACATCAAATGTTCATAACCAGATTTTATCCTACCCCTATAGTAAGGAGGTAGGTCCAACTGACTGCTGGGGCATAATTATTAATTAATAATTGTTTTAAGTCTGATGGGCAGAGTTAAAACAATTCAGTGTAACCAGCCCTGCATCTTACTCAGGCCAGAAGAGTGGTCACTCTTGAGATGAGAAATGTCAAAAGAAGATTTTCCCTTACTATGTCTCAAAAAATGTCAGCACAGACAACGTCAAGAGGTGCTGTACTAGAGTTAGGACTGACCTAATCGACAGACCCAGAAAATGAACTGAAATCCTAAAGACTGTCATATGTTAGTCTGTGGAGTCAGTTTAATTTATTTAAAAGGAGTTCTTTTCTTTCCTAAAAATGCAGGGATTTCTGGAGAGAAAGGCCACATAAGCTTACTTACATCCCGAAAAGTATAGCTCCTCCCTATAGTAAATACTGAGATGTTTTATAAAAACAGGTATTTTCTATTCGTATTTCTGAATATAATTCTATAATCCATGAGTTAAAATTAAATGAAAAAAACACTATGTCATTCTTTCAAATAGTACCTCTGAATAATAAACATATAATTTAAAGACGCTATTCCTTGAGTAAGTGCATTTTGTTTCAGTTTTATGGTAAAATAAAGACTTGCTTTATTAGTGTAAATGACTAAGTTCTTTGAATTGCTTCATCAGTAAGATTAATTTATTTTCTTTTAATTAGGTCCCTGTGGCTAATATTGGCTAGTACTATTAGCATGTCCTGCACTGAAAGTGTAGCTTAGAGACTTCATACAGACTTCAGTCACATTTACATGCCCACAGCAATGGCATCAAACTGAGTTGTAGACAAGCCATAATTAATGGTATTGAATTATTAACGTCCAAATTCTTTTTGAAATAAGATGAATGTCAGTCCTTTTTAATGATAGTGCGATGTGGACAAATGTCACTGAATTTAATAGAGGTAGCTGGTGCCTAAGGACACTTACCTTCTCATTAGCCCTGTTGAGGTCTGAGATCAGGGCATCAACATTCTCCTGCAAGACTACACAAAGCTCAGGCCAAGAGAATCTATCTAGAATGCCTTCTGGTTGTTTTATAAGCACACAGCCTGCTATCAAATGCTGATATAAGCTGTGAAGGAAGGTTAGTTTCTCCTGAAAAAAAGAAAAATTATATGTTGTATCTGAACAGTGTTAGAATTGAAACGTGCATCACA
>WAAE01016528.1:0-30677 GCA_013400495.1 Nicator chloris | reverse complement strand
TTTTTTTTTTTTAATCCACAAAATGTGACATAAAAACACTTGTTAGAGCCAAATTACACTGATGTTTCTTTAGGTGATGAGGAAAGCTAGACTAATCTCTGCAGGGTGATGTTTGGAGTTGAATCTCAGCTTGGAAATGAAGATCAAAAGTAAAGGAGAAAGTTGTCCAAAGGAGGCAACAAAGATGGTGAAGGGCCTTGAGGAGAAGCTGTATGAGGAGCAGCTGAGGTCCCTTGGTCTGTTTAGCCTGGAGGAGACTGAAGGGAGGCCTCATTGCAGTTAGAGCTTGCTAATCAGGGGAAGAGGAGGAGCAGGCCCTGATCTCTTCTCTGAGGGACCAGTGACAGGGCCAGGAACTGGACCCAATGATCCCTGTGGGTCTCTTCCAACTCAGCATATCCTGTGAGTCTCTAAAAAGTGTCTATTGTGTAAATTGCAACACTAATAATATCACAGGGAATAAACCCTCCTTCCTCCAGGTGGTTGGTTTTTGGTTTTGTTTTGTTTTTTTAATCTGAAAATATTAATATAGTTTAAGACAGATACTTAATTGTAAAATTTTAAAAAACGATAACTAAACCAACTAAGTGCTATTCTAACTTCCCATTTTGTCACTTGCTCACAGTCTTCCAGAGAAACATTGAATGATTTAATCTGACAGTAAAATATTTGTTATAAAGTAAAAGTCTGTAATTGCAGCCCAGAAAGAAAATATTTTTCAGCTAGCTTTCTAATATATAGGAAAATGCAGGAATGCAGGAAGCATTTCAGAAATCACTTAAAACTAAATCCTCAGGAGAAAGGCTAAAAAAAAAATAATTTCAGTCTTATATGTTGAATTCGTATAGTGATTTTACAATAGGTGATCACCTAACAGGGTAGTATTAGAAAGCTTGAATATCACTGCAGTATGTAGGCTTCCAGAAGGTTCAGCTATTGTTCAGAAACACGCAATATCTTAGCCATTGTGTTACTAAAACAGGAAAAAACATCAAATAATCTGGACAAACAGAATGTGTAGACATCATGATTAATGCTTCTGTTTACTTTTTGTGTTGAGAATAGTATTTCAGTACTTGATTTGAATAAACCAGATAAAAGTAATTTTGAGATAATTTTCTTAATCTAGTGATTGATGGGTAATAGCTATAGTTGCTGTCTTTACCAGTGAAGAGCATTGGGCTTAAAAAATAATATTAAGGTCCAGAATGGAGATCGCATCACATCTGTAAACTTTCCAGTCATCTGTAATAATTTTGATCCCGCTGTGTGTGGACTAATTAAAATAAAATAAATACAAATTAAATAAATAAAATTAAAATTCTACATGAAATTAGATAGAACTATTTAGCACTGGACATACAAGATTGAGGCATAAACAGCAAATAGGTCAAAATAAAAGGATGTGGTTATCATACATATCAAAGATGAAGGAGTGTTATTGGGCACTAATGCAAATTTCATTTCAGGATATTTGTATAGGAATGTAGAATTTAAATGATAGGAAATAATTACTGTGCATAGCAATAGTAGAGGATCAGCTGGAATACTGTGTTAAAGACTTCATTTTTCAAGGTGGATATAATTGCTCAGAAAAAATTTCAAGGAGAACAAGAATCATAGGAAAGAAGACTGGAAGGGATGAAGGTATATGTGTGAAAGAGACTTGAGGGAGAGACAAAGTAAAAATTACTTTTAAAAGATTGTTGCAAAGAATAAATGATCAAATTGTTTGCTTTTTTCAGTGGGGTTAGAAATGTTTGCAGTTGAGCAAGTAAGTATTTTTAAAATCAGTTAATGTTTTCATTATCAAGTGCTTCTGGATGGTATAGCACTTGAAAAATATTTGAAGATATCAGCATTTATAGAATGGTCAGTGGGTCTGTTGTTGATATATAAGGTAAAGAAAAGTCTGTTTAGCGTGAAGAAGTAACTTTTTTAATTGGCAATGTGCAAGAATATTTTATATGATCCCACTAAAAATCACATTAAGTCATTCAGCTGAATTTTAGAGGTTGTACCATCTTCTAAAGTTTGCATTCCTTGTAGTTTAGTTTGATACATGAATGCTTTGTTTATATCCAAAAAACTTCCGAGTTCTTTCAGTTTGGTTCCATGGTAAAGCTGTTGTACAACCATACCTTCAGATTTACAACCTTAATTTCCCTTCTGGCTGTCAATGAGAATGAACAGGAGGGAAGGATGAACAAGCAGCTTTCTTTAATTTTCTAGGGTTGTTTTTTTTAAACTTGTTTTGCAATAAGGCAATTCTGAAATGCATGCTGGGTTCAGAATTGGGCTGAATTTCAATTCACAGTGATCTTGTCAGTCATATCTTCTCCTTCCTATTTAAGATTTCTAAAGAAATGCTGGACAGACTCCCTTCCTTAATAGTATGGCTCCATTAGAGCTTATAAAGAATCTAAGACTCATAATTTCCATTTTCCTTCCAAGAGAGGAAATAGGGAGTACTGGGTCAATGCAGATATTTTTTGAAATATAGATGCTCCCTTAACCTAGCTGCTGTTAAAGGTGTACAGTCCTGTAAGCCTTGATACCTGTGCAGTAAAAGGAAGTGCCCAGATAGTACTTGTTGCTTGTTGCATACCTTCTTTCAGTGTTACAAGTCAGCATTTAATGCTGCCTTAAGAAATGTATGTGTGCCAGCTGTAGTGCTATGAAGATGAATCATGGTGAGGGAAGTGTTTTTAAGTTCCTGGGAAGACCTATGCAGTGGGTTTCATTCCCTATTCAAAAGAGGAGTAATTATTTAGTTCTTGTAAATAGTGTTCCGTGAGTACCTCCAGATGTCTGGCAGACTCCACCTGATATCCTTTAAAGAACAGGAGACTAATCTTCAGTGGTTTATATGTCCTTTTATTTATAGGTTGCCATGGAATCCTCCCTTAGCTACATTTTTGTTTGAAAAATTAAAATAATCTTCCTTTTCAGTTTTAGCAGTATAAAATTTTGTGATCAGGTTTTGAAACTGTCTTATGTATGCCTAAGTTTAACTAATGAGAATGTTCATTCACAGGAATGAGAATGTTCATTCACAGGAATTATCAAAATTAGAAATGTCACTGTATAAGGAATTGTTCTTCAGCTATCAGTTAAATATCAGATGTTCAGGGAAACCAGAATGAAAAGTTCACTTAATGTGGAACATTCTGTATCAATCCCTGAATAATTTTTTTCTGAAATTGATGTAATTTCTTTTAGGAGACTAAATAACAACGAATTTTCAGTCCTGGAAGCTACTGGAATCTTTAAGAAACTTCCTCAGCTGCGTAAAATGTGAGTGCAACTTCAATGACCTTGTCTATTCAGACAGTGTATTAGCTCCTTGCTGTGTCTCACCACCTTTCTTAGTTCTAATCTACAAAAGATTCAGTTTATTCCAATCAAAAATCAAGAATGGGTTTAAATTAATCCCTGAGGTAGGTCAGAGTTGGCAGCTCTCCTATATGGGGCTTGGCACTGCCAGCAGCCACTTCTGATGGTGTATAGCTCCAGCCCCTCCAAGGCAGCATCCAGCCAGCTGGTCTGTTATGCAGCCACAGCAGGGAGTTCACAGCATAAGCTGCTTAGAAGAGATTCCAGTAATCTTTTGTAACTTCCTGTATTACTCTCTAACCAGACAATTTTGCCTCTT
This sequence comes from Nicator chloris, assembly GCA_013400495.1. Classification (NCBI taxonomy): domain Eukaryota; kingdom Metazoa; phylum Chordata; class Aves; order Passeriformes; family Pycnonotidae; genus Nicator; species Nicator chloris. The sequence goes on along the minus strand of WAAE01016528.1, from coordinate 27,022 downwards.
TCAGCACATTAAGGACATGCCGTTGATTCTGTGCTTCATTAAACGGTCATTAGGTGAGGGGAATATCAAAATTTAAATGACTGAGAAAAAGTGGTTTGATAGGTCATCTATGCAAGTCCATGTTAACAGTTAATGTTCTGAGAGTAGTTTATAATCTTACCAATTGCAATTGTTGCTAAACATAAGACTATGAAAAGCTTTTCTTTAGTTGATATAAAAGACATATTTAAGGGTAGATGATTTAGTTAGACTTTGTGACTCTGTGCTCAATCATTTCAGGATTAAATCCAAACATAAATAGTAAGTGAAGAAAAATGTGAATAAAAATAGATTAGTCATCACTGTGACTACCATTTCAAAGAGATCAGAATTAGTGATCAAAATCTTAAGGGAGCAGTAGTGAAGGAAATTGCTTCAACTATTGTTAGCCTTAACCAGATCCTTGCTGGTGTGATCGCAATTATTTAAATATTTATTAGTGATTTTTTAGATTAAAATATTTTAAAAACCCCAACAATGTAAAATGAACTTGCCTTTGACCACTTAAGTACACCTTACCACTTCGAATTGGGCTGCAATACTTAGAAAAAAGAATGTAGGATGTTTGGCACAACAGTGTTCTGGTGCTATACAGTAGATATCCTGTTTTGGTCAATCTTCAGGAATCTCAGATTAGCACTTTTTACAGCTACAGTGTACTTTGGAAATATCAAGTATCAATATGAAGCATCAGTGGACAAGGGAAGGGCTATAGCTGTCTTTTATCAGGACTTCTGTAAAGCCTTTGACATGGGCCTCCACAACATCCTTCTCTCTAAACTGGGGAGAGGTGGATTTGATGGGTGGACTTAGATGGATAAGAAATTGTTTGGGCAGCAGCATCCAGAGGGTAATGGTCAGTGGCTCAGAGTCCCAAAGACATCAGTGACAAATGGTGTCCCTTGAGGATCTGTATTTAATGTCCTCATCAATATATAGTGGAAGTTGTCCCTGCCAACAGCAGAGGGATTGGAACTAGATAATATTTAAGGTCTTGTCCAACCCAAGACATTCTGTGATTGCAGGATTCTACAAAATAAATAGAATGCTTGATGTGTCATACATGCAGATGCATACACACATCTATACCTATATCAGATCTTCATATTTAACAATATTTATTTTAAGTTGAGGAGGTGTTCAAAACAAAAGGAAAAAATAGGATGAATATTAATCAGTCTTGGTGTAGCTGTCTGTTGGAACTCCCAAAGGCTTTAAAATCTGGTTAATTGAAAAGAGAAAAAAAATGAAAAAAAAAATATTAAGAGTTAACTATTTTAATAATACTGCACCATAACTTGCTAATATAGTTTTAAGTTGTTACAACATTCTTCCATTGAGAGAATAATACAGCAACTGCTTAAGCACCACTGGGAAGAAGTACTGATGTTGCAGAGACACCAATATGAGTGAATTCTATATTTCTGTGAAGCTCATATTTTTTCTGGAGGTTTAAAATAGGTGCACAGATGACATTGAAAAATTGGGGCCTAAATGTTTCATTGATTTGATGCTTCATCAGTAATAAAGGATGTGTATGCACTGCAACATTGATTAGCTATGCAACATTAATCTTTAAAGTATCTATGTGAAGTGGGTGAAGTAGTATCTGTGTTACAGCAAGAACAAAAAAGATTTTAGGAGACTGAGGGCTTGACGTGGACAAGCCATCTGAGATTAGAAATGATGAGTTCCTTACTTCCAGTCTTCCACAACACCTTGCAGACTGAACAGCTCCACTGTGAAACTAAATGAAAGCGGTGCTTGTGGATTGTCTACTTAGACTTTAGTTAAGCCTTTCGCACCATTTCCCACAGCATTCTCATGGATAAACTGGATGTTCCTGGTTTGGACAGACATAATACTTGACTGGGTAAAAGAATGGCTAGATGGTTGGGCCCAGAGGGTGGTGAATGAAGCTAAATCCAGTCGGCAGACAGTCACAAGTGGTGTGCCCTAGGGCTCAGTATCAGTTGTGTTTAATACGTGTATCGATGATCTGGATGAGAGGATTAAATTCACTCTGCACAAGTTTGCAAATGACACCATGTTGGGTGGGAGTGTTGATCTGCTGGAGGATAGGAAGGCTCTGCAGAGGGATCTGGACTGGCTGGATAGATTGGCCAAGACCAACGGGATGAGATTCAGCAGGTCCAGGTGCCAGGTCCTGCACTGTCACGACATCCCCATGTAGCGGTCTGACTTGGGGAAGAGTGGCTGGAAAGGTGCCCAGCAGAAAAGGGCTTGGGGATGCTGGTCAACAGCCAGGTGAACATGAACCAGTGTGTGCTCAGGTGGCCAAGAAGACAAATAGCACCTGGCCTGTGTTCAGCAATAGTGTGGCCAGCAGAAGAAGGGCACTGATTGTCCCTCAGTGCTTGTCATGGGTGAGGCCACATCTAGAGCAGCTTGTTCAGTTTTGGATTCCTCTCTACCAAAAAGACGTTGCGGTGCAGGAAAGAGGCCAGAGAAGGGTAACAAAGCTGCTGGAGGGTATGGAGCCCAAGTGTGCTGAAGAGCAGCTAAGGAAATGTGTCTTAAAGGTTGTTTAGTCTGGAGAAATGGAAGTTCAGTGTGGACCTTATCACTCTTTACACCTATCTGAAAGGAGGTTGTCATGAGGTGGGGGTTGTCCTTTTTTCCCAGGTGACAAGTAACAAGATGAGAGGAAGTTATATCAAATTGCAGCAGAGGAGGTTTAGTTTGGTTTCTCCATGGAAAGGGCTGTCAAGCAGTGGAACAGGCCACCCAGGGAAGTGGTGGTGTTGCCATCCCTGGAGAAATTTAAAAGACTTAGGGATACATTTCTGTAATGGACTTTGCAGGACTAGATTAGATGCTTGGACTTGATGATATTAAAGGTCCTGTCCAACCTAACTAACGACATGACTGTATCCTTTGTCACAGGCAAGGTGTAGGTTACATTTCAGCTAGGCTAGAGAGAATAGTCAGCACTGAAGACCAAGCCTGGGTTTTTGTCTAACAAATATGATCTTTCTTGTTTTGAATGATTTAAAGACCATTCTAGAAATTGCATCAAATATTGTTTGATTTTCTTCCTTACACAATTAATTCCCTCAAATAGTCTTTAGCTTTACTTCCATTCACTTTGTCTCAGAGAGTTTTTAAGACCTTTTCAAAAATCACATAGTATTATAACACTGTTTAATGTGTAGCTATGTGCTTCTGTAATAAAATGTGTAAATAATGATATGAAACAAACAAAACCAAAGGACACTATTATGAAAAATATTTAGGAAATTGTATGCTGTTGCATATGTTTGCTTTTGTGTATATATAGTACAGATACTACCCAGTTGGGATGTAATTTCCATATTTCAACTAAAATTGTAAACACGAAGTACTTTGGCAATATTTTAGGTCATTATTGCCACATTTTGATTCACTTTGCAGGCAAACTGTAGATACATGAACTATTTTGCTTCTAAACTCTCCTCCCTAACTAATGTCATAAATTACTAACATTTCATGTACTGTTTATATTCACACATTTCCTTTACATATGTTGCTGTTTACACTGTTTTCTTATATTTGTCTATCAAGATAAAATAAATCGTAGAGGTTAGTTGTGCTGTACTCATGCAGTATAATTTTGTTATTAATTCATCTAAAAATGCTACAAAGGCTGGAGACCTGAAAAAATACAGTTACTGATAAGATTCAAAATTAGGAAAATACATTCTTGTGTGGCAGCAGCATAGATTGGGTAATTGCCATTATTTAAAAACCATCTTCCAAAGATTACTTTAAAAATCTTTACTTCTTTAATTAGAAGGGCATTGAAATTTTTTTACTGGTTTGAAGTTGAATGATGTATTTATATTTTGTGCTTTTACACAACAACTTGGCTATTGCATCAAGATTGCATTTGATGATTTTGGAGGTGTTTCCAAGGTTAGTGGAAAACTAAGATTCTAAGTCTTTCTTGGAATTTATTCAGTCTGCAGCATTTAACAGTTAATTTAGGACATTTATAAAAGAAAATCCCCTCAGTTCTTATCTGTTTCTGTTAATATGTAATAGAAACCTGAGCAATAACAAGATTACAGATATAGAAGAAGGAGCATTTGATGGAGCCTCTGGTGTGAATGAACTATTGCTCACAAGCAACCGCTTGGAAAGTGTTCAACACAAAATGTTCAAAGGACTAGAAAGTCTCAAAACGCTGTAAGTATCTTTATTTGGGTGTTTCTATTATTCTTTTCTCATGGGTATTTTTGAGAATAATATTATATCTGTCCAAAAAAAAAAAAATCAGAGAATTAGCTATGGATTTTTCAAGCATATTTTAGTTTTTATGCCTCTTTTACTAGAAACTACACATTATATTAATTAGTTATTAATTATGGATATAATGAATCCTCAAAGCAATGAAGGAGTTGAGAATGACTAAACACCAACTTCAGAAATGGAAATGGGAATAATCATCAAAGTAACAGAATTTTGCACAGGAATTACACATTTTACATAATGGAGTCTGATTCATTTCAGCTCAACCATTACTGGGAATTTTGCTGGAGGAAGGAATTGTTCTGGTGTGTATTGAAATGTGGGAAAGGATTCTCTCCTAAGTAATTTTTTTGTCATTTCAACAGTGAAGGCAAGATTAAAAGCACTAAAGCTTGAACTCATTTTGTTCTTTCCATGAAGCAGTTTAGTTCTTTCCACTCAAAAAAATGTTTATACAATCTACAGCGTCTTGGCCTTTTCAGAGAGCCTGTCCTTTTGATCTGCAGACCAGAGCCAAGATTAGATAGTCTTTGGGGCTTCAGCTGTCCATAGACATTAAGTATTTTAAATAAATAACGTCTGCAATTTCTAACCTTGCAGTTAAAGCTGCTAAAATTGTTTAAAGCAGCTAGTCCTAGACAAGAGCATGGGGGAAAATTACCATCTTTGGTGGACAGAGAGGAGAACAACAGACTTCAAAGCTCTTAAGTTTTAGAGAAATTTGCGAGATTTTAGAATAGCTTAGGATTCTGAAATTTGTACTGTCTTAGAGTCATGTTGAGGAGGAATGCTGATTTCATTTTAATAAAATGCTTTTGACACAGTAGAAGTGGTTTCTAGAATTTCTCCTAAGAACAATCAAGTGGAAGGGACCTCAAGAGGAGGTAAGCTGGTACGAGCCTCTGCTGTATGTAAATAGCAGTTCTGCAGTCATCAGCCTTGGAAACATGAAGAGAGGGCTGCTGTGTTTCTCTGGTTTGGGCAATTTGCATCAATTTCATTTCTTATCAATTAAAAGTTCACTGCTTCTGGTATTGAAAGAAAAAGAAAAAAAACCCAAACGCCTAGGGGAAGCTGGAGCAGGTTGTCCATAGAGGTTGTGGGGTCTCATCTGGAGGTACTCAGAAGCCACACGGATGCAATCCTGAGTAACTCTCTAGGGAAAAGCTCTAGAGAGCTCTGCTTGAGCAGGGTTGGACCAGATGACCTCCAGTGGTCCTTTCCAACCTTACCCCTTCTGTGATTCTGTGAAACACCCCTTGCCTCTGTGAAACCTACCCACCGACCCACCTTGGTCTTCCAGCCTGCTCCACACACACTGCACTCAGTCTCTTCAGTGAGGTGACAGGCAGCACTGGGGTCACTGCACTGCTGGTCCCTTCACCAGCAGCAGCCCCTTTGTAGTCATACCCTTGGCCCTCACTCCAGCAGCCACTTCAGCCCTGGTCCCTGCCCAGGCTAAGCTGAAAAATGCTGATCCTTCTTTCTCAGGATGCTGAGGAGTAACAGGGTGAGCTGTGTGGGAAATGACAGCTTCACAGGGCTGAGCTCTGTCCGCCTGCTCTCGCTGTATGACAACCAGATCACCACCGTGGCACCCGGCTCCTTCGACACGCTGCATTCGCTCTCTACGCTGTAAGTCACATTCATCTTTTATCGTAACCATATTTAAATCTCTGACCTTTGGGGGGCACTTCCCTTAATACTTTGATGTATAATTTCACAGCACTTAGTGAAGTTCAGGAATAAAAGAATGTCATAGAGGCTGTTTGGTTTTCTGGACCATCTTGAGCATATGAAGAGTATGTTTTCATGGTGCCCTTTGATACAGCATTAGGCAGGTTTGCAGAAGTGTCTGAGAAGGCACGAAAAACATCCTGCTCACTTCCCTTGTGGAAGCTCACTGATCTAAACCAGGGTAGAAAGTCACATTTTGGGTAGGCAGCACACAATCACAACTGGTTAGATTACCATGTCGTCTGTCTTTCTGCCCTGTGCCACCCAATTACTAGCTGAAATTTCCTTGACCTGCTGAGAATCTTAATTCATATGTGTTTCATAAGGAAGCTTCAGTGTCATTTGCCATAAAAAGAAGCATCATTGTTTTTTTTTTATTTAAATGTGATGTAATTTAACGGAAGTGAAAAGAGTAAGCAAAGCTGCCACTCAGTTTCTTGATGAAGTGCTGGTTGTACATAGCATCATTCAGGGAAATACTTAATCCCCCTTTTACATGAAAAGTGACACTTTGCACCCAGTTACTAATTTTGCATATTAAGGATGACATGTTTATAAATAATGGAATTGTCGATATGTTTGCGCTGAAATAAGGAGATGCCAAAAGTACTGAGGCTTTTAGAAGTAAATTCATTTTTGTAACTGGCACGTAATCAGCTTAGCTGTCACTTCAGATAGGAAACTTATTCTCTGGAACAAATAGAAGATGGAAATCTTGAGATGGTAAATTAATGGAATACCTGTTGTCAGGTTAAAGCTAATAATGTAAAGTAATCAGCCTCCATCTCTATATGAAATTATTGTGTTATTGGTACAGAGTGGCTTGACATGAAGTCAGGTCTTTGACAGTTTTAAATTATTTGTAAACAAGTTGTATCAAGATTCATCACACAGACCCTAAATTACACCTCTCACCTGTGGTTTACACACAGTATTGCTTGAAGAACAATGTTTAAAGTATGCTTTTTTGAAAATAGAAATAGAATCCTTAGAATGAAAGGATGGTGTCATGTGAGATAAACTTTCCTGTGGTTCTCAGAAACCTCTTGGCCAATCCCTTCAACTGCAACTGCCATCTCGCATGGCTTGGAGACTGGCTCAGGAAGAAACGCATTGTGACGGGGAACCCTCGCTGCCAGAAACCCTACTTCCTCAAAGAGATTCCTATCCAGGATGTGGCAATTCAGGATTTTACATGTGATGATGGTAAGGAAATTAATATTTGAACCTCTTATAATTTCAGCTTTCATGTAGATAGCTGCATGGCTCCCATAGATCCCAAAGCATTGCACTTTAAAGGCCTTCATGCTCACTTTCTATGTCAGTTTAAAAATTTTCAACCCATTTTTGGATGATCAGCAAGCACAGGCTGTTGTGTATATGCCTTCAAAAGTTTTTCTTGCCTATCTTCAGTACTGTAATTAATAATTTAGAAGTAGTATAAAAAAATTGATCAAGTGTTATAGTAGAGATGAGAATATTTTCAAACACCAGTGCTTGAATCAAGCACACTTTCAGATTACTTGATCAAATAACATGACATGTTATAGCTTGTGGCTTCATTAACTCTTAATTAAATGCTGCTATCTTGCAGCTCTCACACATACTTCCATTTACTGCATTATTGGTTTGTCAATTTTCAAGGCTGTATCTTTTTTTAAAAGAGACTGTTATTGTGGGAGCTGAAAAAGCAGAGGACTTTTAAAGTGTTGCAATAAGTTTACATAGGTAGAGATTTGAAATAGAGTTCAACCAAACCAAAAACTTGAACATTTTTAGCATTTTTAAACCCAAAATAAATGTTTGGGTTGCCTTAGCCAAGGCAGCAGGCTCAAACAGCATATGCCTGTCCAATTCGAACCCAAAAAGGCCTTTTTCAGCCTGCCTAGTCACTGCACCAGTAAAAGATTGGCCAATACCTATATATTATGATCCTTTGACCAAAAAGCAACTTCATAGTAAGCTAGGCAAAGTTGCCAGCGGCAGCAATCCTGTAAGTGATTAAAACATTTAGACCAAAGAACTTCCTAAACCACTTTCTGAACCCCAAGAATTAAATATTCTTAGTCCTTTAACAATAGATTTCTGCCTTACGTTTTCCACTAGTAATTAGCAAGAAAGTGATCCTCCAAAGTACAGTGTTACTCCCCATTACCCTACATACAAGAACTCGAGTTTTTTGAACTTTGTTCAAAAATATTTGACTTACGTCCTTAGAACAGACCAGATCTTTTATAGCATTAGAATTGCTGTAGTTCAAAATAAAAACACTTAAAGTGAACCAAAAAATACCTTAAAAAATAAAATATATATTAAGTAAGGTAGTAAAAGATTTTAAAGTTTAGCAATATAACTTTATGTACAAAACATTTATTTTATTAAATGAAAAAAGACACACTAATATAGAATTATACAACGCAATATCACTAATAATTAACAAAGATAATTTTGTTGTTGTTATACTGAGGGGGAATTTTGGAAACTGAAAAAGCACAATACTTTCACAGTGTTGCAATAAGCTTACATAGATAGAGGTTTGAAACAGAGTTTAATTTTAGGCCTTGAATATTTGGAGCATAGAAAGTTTCTAAGCTANCCTTGAATATTTGGAGCATAGAAAGTTTCTAAGCTACAAAAAATACAGAACAAGCAACTATTGTATGCTGTAAGGTGTATGTGTAGTGTTTAGTGATTGGCTTAGGTAGACGCTCATAAGCTTTTAGCATTAGCCTGTAGGCTAAAAAACTTTTTAAAGGCCTTGTAACAAAGAGAACTTCGGCTTCTGTTGTTATAGCGTGAGTTTTACCATCTTTTATATCTCTACCTTCACTGAGACTGATAATGAAATAAAAAACTCGTAAAACGCCTCTCAGCCATCCCATCCCGTTATTAGTAATTAAATCCAACAGTTTTTAATACTCTTTAAAGTTTTTTGTCTTTCATTTCAGGATTTATTCTTTCTTTAATGATTTTTTTTTCCGTAAAATGGCATTCTTACCTAGTAAAACAGCATTGCACTATGTAAAGCACTATGTAAAATTTAAATTCTTGGAGTGATGGTTTACATGGATGATGTAATTTTTTCCCTACCTTGAGATATTATAATGCAGAAATACCACATTGGCTTGAAGAAAATCTAGGTGGGCTATTATTGCTGATACTGAAGAAACATTTATTATCAATCTTAGCATCTGTTTCCTTTTATTAACCAGGAAATGATGACAATAGCTGCTCTCCCCTGGCCCGCTGCCCTGCAGAATGTACTTGTCTGGACACAGTAGTTCGCTGCAGCAACAAGGGTCTAAAAGCTTTGCCTAAAGGCATCCCAAAAGATGTGACTGAACTGTAAGTGGCATGCCTTTTTTACTCCCTTTTGTGAAAATAATTGTCAGATTTTTATTGTCAGGGTCAAGAATGAGGGGAAAAGAAAATGAAAAATTGAATTTAGTAGATAAATTGAAATTTGTTAATCCACTGCTTTATAAAGACTTTCACAATATCTTGAGAAACTGGTGGTGAAGTTTGAATTAGCAATGCTTTGTAAGTCCCAAACCACTCTTAAGAACTACCTGTTACTGAAAAGCTTTAAAAATATATGGATATAAAATTGTAATCACTTTCAGATTTTATATCCCCAGCACTGAACCATTGTATAACTGTGTGGGTATCATGTTACAGTGGGTTAAATTAAGGGCAAGAGTTAATCTGATTAATCTCTGGTCACTGGTTAGAAAGGAATGAAGTTCAATTACACGAAAAAGCAAAAAGAAAACAACTATATGAATGTGTTTTAATAATGAACATGGCTTTTATACCTCTAAATCAATACTTTTTTACCTCTAAATCAAGCACCTTTATCCTCTAAATCAATGGCCTTCATATGTGTCCAGGAGTTAAAAACACCTTGACAATGACTTTATGGTGCTAAGGGAGTGAACTAGGAAAGCTGCTCTCCAGGACTTGTTGCATGTTAACAAGAGGGTCTTGTGAGTAAAGTGGCATCTGGTGTCTGTCTTGGCCACAGTGGTCATAAAGCAGTGCAGTTTAAAATCTGTTGACAGGAGGAAAAGTGCCAGCAAAACCTCAACTCTGGATATGAGGAGAGCAGACTTCAGGCTGCTCAGGGAGCTAGTAAGATCTCCATGGGAAATGCTTTGGAAGATACTGAGCTGTATCAGTGCTGGTCACTTCTTAGGTACCACCTGTTAAGAGCTAAAGAGTGAGCAATTCGAAAATGTTAGAAGCCAAGCAGGTGAGCTTACCAGAAGGCCAGCTCAGCTAAGCAGGGATCTTCTGGAGCTGAGGCAAAAATGAAAAGTGTACATCTAGTGGAAACAAGATTGGGTGACATGGGAGGAATATAGAGGTGCTGCTCATCACTGTAGAAAGAAAAATGGCCCAATTAGAGTTGAAGCTTGCCAGCACTGCTGGGGGCAATAGAAAGAGCTTTTTAAAATATCTTAATAGCAAAAGGCAGCCCAGAAATAACAGTGGTCCACTTTTTGATGAATATGGTCACCTCACAAAGAGGGACATAAACAAAGCAGAGATGTTTAATGCTTTCTTCACTTCAGTCTTCAATACCATGACTGTGAGAATGGTCAACTCCCAGCCAACCCCAAACTTGCACAGGATTCGCTGCTTCTGCTGGCCTTCTCTAAGTCTATGGGGCCTGATGAAATTAATCTGAAAATACTCAAAGAGATGTCTGATGCCATTCCAAGGCCTCTCTCAATGACTTCTGTCTGTTTTTGCTAATCTGGAGAGGTCCCAGTCAACTAGAAGCTGGCAAGTGTCCCAGTTTTTGAGAAGGGCAAGAGGGTTGACCCTGGTAACTACAAACCAGTCACTTTCACTTCAGTGTGAAGTAAAATTATGGCAAAGAAAGGTTCTTTTTTAGAGGGTGATCAGACACTGGAGCAGGGTCCCCAGGGAGGTGGTCACAGCACCAAGCCTACCAGAGTCCAAGCGTTTGGACAATGCTCTCAGGAACCTGGTGTGACTCTAGGGCTGTCCTGTGCAGGGCCAGGAGTGGGACTGTCCTGGGGTGCATTGAGAAAAGTGTAACCAGCAGGTCAAAGCAGTGATCCTCCTTCACTGTTCAACCCTCGTGAGGCCACTTCCAGAGTACTGTGTTCAGTTCTGGTCTCCACAGTTCAAGAAAGACAAGGAGTTACTGGAGAAGGTGCAGTGGAGGCAAAAAAAGTGATTAGGGGCTGAGAATCTCTCCTGTGAGGAGGGACTATGGGACCTGGGCCTGGTTAGTCTGGAGAAAACTGAGAGGGGATCCCAATACATACGAATATCTCAAAGGCTGGTGCCAACAGGATGGCACTGGACTCTTTCCCATGGTGTCCAGCAGCAGGACAAGGACTAACGGCCGTAAACTAAGCCACAAGAAGCTGCACCTCAACATGAGGAAGAACTTCCTTACATTGAGGGTGTCAGAGCATTGGAAAGGGCTGCCCAGGGAAGTTGTGGAGTCTTCTTCTCTGCAGACATTCAAAACCCACCTGGACGTGTTCCTGTGTGACCTGCTCTAGGAAACCCTGCCTTGGCAGGGGAGTTGGACTGGGTGATCTCCAGAGGTCCCTTGCAATCCTAATGATGCTGTGAGCCTTCCAACTCAGGATATTCTATGATGCAGAGAGAGTTTTGTGATACTGCAAAAATACTGGTTTTAATAGAATGTCTTCCTTTTCACATAGAGAGTTTTATAAAATCTGGGCTGTGTTATCAATCTATTGAAACATTTTTTCTATGAGAAAAATTGTTAAGATTGCACTTTATGAAAGATACAGTTTGAATATGCAGGTTGACAGTAACATAGATACAAAAAAAAGAGTTTGCTACCTCGTGTATTGTTTGAAGATATTAACTGAATAAGCTACTCATAAGACTATATAAGCAAATTTTTATGCATGATGAAAGGGAAAATATGAACCTAAAAATTGAGATATTCGTTTGTTTTGCTTCTTGATCAGATAGGTCAAAATATTGAAAGAAATAGATTTCATTTACAGGAAAAAAAAGTTTGTTTGTGTTACATATGGCAGGTATTTAATAATATTTCATATTGGCTGGTTAATGAAGTGCTTTTCCAGAAAGCATCATAACTACATTTCGTAAGCATCTAAAAAATTTTACTGTTTTGTGGTTTGGTATTATATAGAAGAGTCTGAGATGTCCACCATTAGTCTGGTGCTTAATAGCATCTAAAAGTGTTTAGCCATTAAAAAATTGAAATTATTAAGACCTCAAATTAGCACACAGGTATATAAACCTATAACTTCTGTAGTTGAGTTGGGTGGTTTAGGTTTTTTTTCCTCAAAGATGACTTTCTTGAATTCAATCTGGTATAAAAACAATTTCTCAATATAAGGTCATCAGTGCAATGTAAAACAAAGCAGCTAAAGAGAGATACTTTTGGAATTGCAAATGGAACCCTGTGACTGAAAATTCATTTGTGTACAATTTTGTATGCTTTAGTGTCTAAGCATGCAATTTAGCATATTTTTCGAAAGAGTAATGGAGGTGGTTCTGGTTTACAGTTGCATACTGATTGATTCTTCTTGCTTATTAGCATGCATGGCTCTTCCAAGATGTACTCTTCATGTGTTTTATAAAATATCTTAATAGTTGCTTCATTTGAACAAGGAGGAAGTTTTATCAGGCAAGTGGATACTTGTAGTACTTCAATTCTGGTGAAGCTTAATAATATAACCTATTATATCTGTTGATAAAAATATATCCTCAGAATACTTACTTCTTCAAAAATTTTAAAAGTTAGGTGTTTTTTCTAATAATTAATGACATGAGCCCATGCTCTGTTCACCACCATTATCATAGTGTAAGTATAAAGCTTGTTGAGATATATTTTGGATTTGGCAAGCAGCCCTAGAAAGTCATAGTCCAAAGGAAAAATAAAAAAAGAGAAAAGAAAGACAGCCTTTTGATTAGATAGTAGATAGGGGTTTTTGTGAAGTTTAACTGTGTTTCAGCTCATCCATTTAGTCAAAGCTAAAGTTTCCAAAGATGCTACAGCATATGTAAAGACATTAAGCTCAAAATAAAACTAAAAATGTCCTATCAAAGACTGCTCAAGCATGCTGCAAGTATATAGATGGCAAAAATATGTTCTTTGTGTAGGGATACTGAGGGTGTAGTTTCTGGCTGGGTTCCAGGAAACATAAGTAGTACCACCATCAGCAAAGGCATTTTCCTCAGTTGAGAAACTAAAGACCTTTAATCTTCTTGCCACTATCTGCTTCATTTCAAACCATCAGGTAAATTCAGCACTTCTTATAATCTCTAAACCACTTGCCCTGGTTACACAAAGAACCCCTGCACTTGTACTTTGTTATGTCTGGCTGCACGCTGGAAGCTTCCTTAGGCAAGGCTTGTTACCTTGCTGTGCCTGTAACGCCGGCGCCGGGACAGTTGGATGGCTCTGTACCCATTAACTCTAAGGATGAGGAGGTCTCTTATTGAGAATTACGAGCATGGAAGAAGAGTGAGCAGTATAATACAGGAGCTGTGAACCTACTGAGAAGGGGAAAAAATCTAACTTTTCTAGTGAAGGGTAATTGATTGCTGTCTTCAGTCACTAAAATACTTGGCAGGAATAGGATTGTAGCATGATATACGGATGTATCATGAAATTTACAGGGATGAGTTAAGGAAGGTGACCTGAACCACAGGCTTGACAAATGAATTTGCTGTTAGAGATAAAAGCAGACCTTGCTGTTTGTAGTGTAAAGGACTACCTCTGCAATGCCAGTCTGTTTCTTTTTATGATAGCTAAAAATCCACACTTAATGTGATTTGCGGAAGTGATATTTACCTTTCCAGTGCAGGTGTGTGGGAAATGGAGATGATAAAGGCCTCATTTTGCAGAGTCGTTACGAAATAATAGAAACTATAATGCAGGAGATGGTTTTTATTATGTTACTTCAGAATATGCATTATATATGATACAATAGCATTTGGATCTTAGGCTACAAATCCTCAATTGTATCTCTAAAAACCAAAATTTTTAAGCAAGTTTTCTTAGAAAATGAAATAGTATGCATTCATTTGCTATTAGCTTTACTGTTGGATTCTGAGATTAATGGACGAAGATGCTCCTATTTTAATGAAATACATGATGCTCTTTGTTTTATTTTTCTGGTTTAGTTATTTGGATGGAAATCAGTTTACCCTTGTTCCAAAAGAGCTTTCCAACTACAAGCATTTGACACTCATGTAAGTAGTTTTAAAGCAACATTCTCTATTGGAATTAAAAGCAAAACAAAATACCTTACTCAATTTTACCTGAATTTATTTATAAGTAAAAACCTGTAAAATGTGTCACATTCTGAAAATACCCAACCATATTTTATAAGTGAGGATATTTTATTCTACTTATCACATCCTACATATAGTATACTCACTCACATTTTATGAGCATGGGTATTTTATTCCAGTGATTACATCACAATATAACAAAGTAAAAATTACAGTTGACCTCAAAAGAGACATAAAATCTTATAAAGTCAGAGTAATTGTTTCTCCCACAGTATATGGTTTTCATGACCCAAGGACAGAGCTTCTCTAAAATGCCTTGCTGCCAACTCTATTGATGACTCACTATGTGATTTCAGGCAAAATATTAGTTGCTCTAAAATTTATTACCTCTACTCCATGGATGTTTTGAATATGATTTCTGTACCTTTTAAATCTACAGAGAGAAAAACAGGAAGACTGTAGATGTAAATGCCTGTAATTCCATCTGTAATTTCCATGGTCTTTGTTAGGACTATAAAAATTTATACCAGCTGAGGCTGAACTGTTACATTCTGAAAGCAGTTTGTGGTTTCATTATAATCAGAATGAAAAGTGGAAGGGAGTAACAGAATCCCTTAAATTTTATTTTTCACTGGGTTTAGAGCAATTCAAAAGCAAGAACTTAATTTCCTTTATTTACCTCATGTTAGACAAAAAAGAAGTCACAGTCACAAATTTTTTAAAACCTACACTTTGAAAACTTTTTGTAGTTTTCAAATAATATCAGGAAAAAAAAGCCCTTGCAATATTTCAAGTCTATCCTGTGTGGAACTTGTAGGAAACCTTTGTGAATAGTTTAGGGAAGTTATGAATAGAAGAATGGTAAATAGAATGCAAATGAGTATTAACAGTCTCCATTTATGAGAGCTGCAGGGCACATTATTTTAAACTCTTCTGTACATTTACTCATACTGCTGTTATGTAGTTGAGAATATTCCTCAGCTGTGTTTGGAAAAAGAAACCACTGTGCATAGTCCTGTGATCAAACAAAGAGTTTCATACAAGTCTCCTGAGTTCCAGATTAAGAAAGAAAATAATTTATTTTTATCTTTTTCATTCTCTTTTGAATGTATTTCTCTGTTATCCTTGCCTAATATGTTTATTATGAGTCAGTCATCTTACATGCTTACATGAAAATTTCAAGTGGGGAACTATATATATTGCATAGCTATTCAACAGTGCTCTTCAGTTAATATATCAAGGTTCCCTCAGATACAAAGGCAGTATTTCGCTACAAAATACCTGAAACAATACTGAAACAGTCAACATAAAATTAAAATTAAAGCACAACATGAGAATAAAGAACAGACAGTATTCACATTTAATGCAGCATCTTTGAAGCTACCAGCATAATACTACAGTTTCCATCATAATTATGTTTAAGACTATATTCGTTTAAATTTTGACCAAAGGAGACATTAATGCTTTTTCTGTAAACCTAAGTTCTTTATAATAATAGCTCTGGGGCTTGATGTCTTCATCATGTAAGTGTTAAGTAGAGTATTAAGTGATATTTACTTAGGTGTCATTAGGGACATGACTAGAATGACTTCCACTTTAAAACATTGCTTTCATTTTTGTGCTTGATTTCATGAAGGATTGCACTATTAACTTGGTAGCATGATGAACATTGCTATTGTATTAGAATGCATTGCACTGCTTTTTCATCAGTATTGAAATGAGGATGCTTTTTATTGATCAAGCTAAACACTTGCTGGGCTTGTATATGGCATGTGAAAATAAAAGCAGGTGCTGCTTTAAATAGTTATATCAATGATAATACTACTTCTACTAATGCAAATGTGTCTGTCAGTTTAACTTACAGTGTTTTGGGATTGGGGCAGTCATTTTAAGGTCTGAATTTCTGAATTTATTTTTTAGAGATTTAAGTAACAACAGAATCAGCACTCTTTCTAATCAGAGCTTCAGCAACATGACTCAGCTGCTCACCTTGTAAGTTTAAACATGTAACAGTGACTCTTTGGAAGCATTACAGTGGGGTTTTTTGTCTTGGAAAGAAAGGGCATTTAATTGATATTAAAACTTGCTTGGTTTGGAGCCTGTAAAATAACTTGTTTCCTAACTAGCTATGTGTGCAAAAGCTGATTTTGGTCATGCTCTGCATAGTTTACTGAATAGCTGATACACTTGCTGACAGCATTTTATATATTTTCAGAATTCTTAGTTACAACCGCCTAAGATGTATTCCTGCACGGACTTTTGATGGGTTGAAATCACTTAGGTTGTTGTAAGTATTATTTTTTAATCATTGCTATTTTCCATAATTTTTGTGTACAGAAATAGCAGAACCATAGGAAGTTAGCAGATTTTAACACCTATCAAATATTTCAGATGGGATAATAAGTCACCTTAAAAATCTAAGACATGGACTTTTTACTTTTCTGATTTTTAATGTCTGCTGTATTTCTTTTTTTGTGTTATGTTCTTCTTTGTTATGAGCATTAAAGTCTAGAAAAAATGCCATATGTATAAATTCCTTCAGTATATATCAGGAGGATTTGCAGTTGAATTTTGAAAATTTTAATTCCAACAGTAAATTTGTCTTCTTTCATTTAATGTGGGAGTATTTCCAAAGCCATGACATCATGATTAAGTATTACTTTTTGCTTGCAAGAAAACTTTCCATTTTACCACTAAGAAAAACATGGTAGTCAGGGCACAAAAATGGACTAAGGAAAATAAAGAACAGTCAGTCTCATTTACAGCTTCAGTTTGTCATTAAGATAAAAGCCCACAAAAATTCCTTTTCACAAGTCCACAGCAGAACATGTAATTTTTGCCTCCATGTGGGTCATTTATAACCATTTAAATTCTTGGTTGGAATAAATACCTAAAGCATGGCATTATTTAAGTGTGCTTTCATAATTTCAGTTATTCAATATAAATATGGATAATTTCAAGAACCATAATTCTATACATGTTAGATATTCATGTAACTGAATGAATTTATAGAAAAGGAAAGATACTTTTCACAGAATCATAGAATGAGCTGAGTTTAAATGGACCCACGAAGATCATAGGGTCCAGCTCCTGGCCCTGCACAGCATCATCCCCAAGATTCACATGAATGCCTGAGAGCATTGTCCAAATGCTTCTTGAGCTCTCTCAGACTTGGTGCTTTGACGCCTGGGGAGCCTGTTCCAGTGGCCAGCCACCTTCTAAGTGAAGAATCTTTTCCTGATATTCAATCTAAACCTCCCCTTACTCAGCTACTCAGCTTCAGGCCATTCCCTTGGGTCTTGTCACTGGTCCCTCAGAGAAGAGATCAGTGCCTGCCCCTCCTCTTCCCCTCACCAGGAAGCTCTAACTGCAATGAGGTCTCCCCTCAGTCTCCTCTTCTCCAGGCTGAACAGACCAAGGGACCTCAGCTGCTCCTCATACAGCTTCTCCTCAAGGCCCTTCACCATCTTTGTTGCCTTCTTTGGACAACATTTTTGCTTAATTTGATCTTCATTTTCAAGCTGAGATTCAACTCAGCCCCTCAGCCCCATCTCATATGACTTCCCCTGAAGGCCCTTCACCACCACCATTAGTCTTCTTTGGACACTCTGTAATAGTTTTATGTCTTTCTTACATTGTGACACCCAAAACTGCAATTTTCAAGGTGAAGCCACCCCAGCTCAGAGCAGAGCGGGACAATCCCCTCACTTGCCTGGCTGCTGATGCTGTCCCTGATGCCCCCAGGACAGGGCTGGCCCTCCTGGCTGCCAGGGCACTGCTGACTCATGTTCAGCTTTCCACTGACCAGGACCCCCAGGGCCCTTTCCTGGCACTGCTTTCCAGCTCCTCATTCCCCAGCTTGAACCTATACCCAGGATTGCCCCATCCCAGGTGCAGAATGCAGCACGTGCCCTTGTTGAACCAGCAGGTTGGTGAAAACCAGCAGGTTTTCTACAAAAGAAATACCACTATTCCCAGTAGTGATGCTTAATGAAGTTTTTCATGTTATACCTCTACTATCAAATTTGGACAAAAATGTTAATACGTATATTAACAGTAATGTCTGTATGTTCTATGAATCCATCAAGGATGAAAAAGAACATATGAACATAATTAATGCAAATTTCAGGGAGCTGCTGAAAAAATCAGAAACTCTTTGGCTATCTGCTGTCTCCAAATCCAGTCATTACTTTGCATAACTGTTCCAACTTTATCAACTTATATTTTTCCATTTTAAAATAATTACAGTATTTATATTTCTTATGAAAGCCCAGGATGCAAAAAAGTCAAATGACAAATAAGCTACCAGTTAGAGCTTACCAAAAAAGAAAAAATGTAACCACAAACAGTTGGAAACACTGAGGGACTGGAATGAAAAAAAAAAAAAAAAAAGTGAAAAGCTGGAGACTGTTGAAAGAAGACAAAATTTACAAAGTTAACCTGATGATTTTTTATGCAATGATATTATTGTGTTTCTTTTCTCTTTAAGGTCTTTACATGGCAATGATATTTCTGTTGTTCCTGAAGGAGCCTTTAATGATCTTTCAGCATTATCACACCTGTAAGTATTCAGCTGGTATATTTTTTTCTTTTTTTTGTTATGCTTAGCCAATTTCATATAGCCAAATAAAGACATAATGCAAAGAAGTTTTCTGAAAGAAGCCTGTGCTTGTGCAGAGGTGGGCACTGGCCAGAGAGCTGACAGCAGCGCATCAGAAAAATCCTGGGCTTGCTGCTTGGACTGCAAGTTGAACTTGTCTGCCCTGTGTCCTCATGGCAATGAAGGTTAAAAACACTCTGGGCTGAATTTGAACGTGAGCAGCCAGGGGATTGAGGACACTGATCACTCCTTTCTGCTTGGCCCTCCTAGGGCCACATCTGGAACAGGTGTGCAGTTTCTCCAGTACAAAGCAGATGCTTATGAACCACAGCAAATCCAGCATAGGGGCAAGCAGGGTTGGGAGGTGGCTAGATTGTATGAGCTGTAAGGAGAAGCTACAGGAACTGGGCTTATCCAGCTCTGAAGAAAGGGGAGACCTAAAAGGCTTCAAGCCTCTAAGGATTACAACACTGATGAAGACTCAGAGGTACACAGTGAAGAATCAGAGTAAAGCATCAAAACCTGCAACAAGGGAAATTTGATTGAACATAATGAAAAATTCTTCACTGTGAGGATGATTCAGCCAGGTTGCTCAAAGAAGCCAGAGAATCTCCATCGCTGGAGATTTTCAGAGCTCGGTTGGAAACAGCCCTAAGCAGCCCTGACTGCCAAGGTAGCCCTGCTTTGTGCAGAAGGTAAGAATAGATGAAAATTATTCTATGATTCTGTTTCAGTGTCTTGTTGACACTAAACACATCACATCTAGTTTCAGAACAGAATTTGAGGCAATAGTTTTCCAGTTTTTAATTTTCATTGGGAACCTAAATTAGAACAAGGTACCTTCTAAAAACCTTGTCGTGTTTATGGATAGTTAAGAGTTTGAGGACTATGTTGACTAGTGCCTTTAGATATATCTGGAGGTTTAAGTTTCTGTACAGCAGCAGTTGTTAAAAACCTAATTATCTGCTTCTCATTCAATATTGGACATTTATATTTAGTTCCAGAAATGTCACACTGATTAAGCTTTCAGTCATTGATAATTCATTCAAATGCAACTATTAAACTAATTTATCTGCATGAAATATCAGTAAAACTTGGATAGATTTGATTGTTACTGGTGGCTTTTTCTTAGTGGATACCAGTTATCCTTGTTAATATTCTGATTTTAGCAGAACAATTATTAGTTCAGGCTAACATCCACTTTTGCAAATACAGAATGGACAAATTCTAGATGTTTCTCCTTGCATGGGAAGTTCCCTTGTCCTTTCTTTACTGCTCTGACTTAAGCCTGACTGAACAAATATATATATTTTCTTGAGTACAGCTTGAATGTATTTCAAAAGTTAATATGAGAGGGCTTTCTGCTCAGTGAGGCAGCAAAGAGTGTTTCAGCTCTGGTGGTTCCTACTGCCTTTGCTTGCCAAAGACTTTCTTGTATCTCTAGAAGACACATGGATTCAAAGCTGTGGAAAGTATTGAAACATCTGGAGAAGGAGGATGTTCTAATACAGCCATTTGATAGTGTTTGCACATGTTAAAAGATTATCTGTTAAAAGTTCCATGATTCTTAAAAGGAACATGAGTACAACTTTACAGAATAGCATAAGGCTTCAATCCTCTAAATTACCTACACAATGTCTCATTGTTTTTAGAGTTTTAAGAGTATTTATAATTTCTAGCAGAGAAAATAAACACTTAAAAAGCTGTTACAGAAATTAATTCTAAAAATCTCTAGCTAAATTATTTTTAATTTTAAAAAATCACACAGATTATCATTTAAAGAAATGGATTTGCTTTCACAATGAAGCAATTCTAATGTAACTACTGCAAAACTAGGATAATGTAGTTTTTTTTACTTATTCAGCAGAGAACTCTTACAGACATTCTGTAAGAGTTGTGAGTTCAGTGAGACAGCTCCAAAGAGGAAATAATTAAATCCAATTTGGAAGCTTAGAAACAGATGGTTTGTACCAGCCTGGGAGCCATAAAGTGAAAAGGAGAAATATCAGGACAGAAGTCTGGGGAATTGTCTTGACTGCTTCAGAAGAAATACTTTTTTTCTTGTTATCTTGTGAAATTGCCCTGTATCAGTTTCACTCTGCTGATGTAGCTGATCTCTGCCTTACAAACCAACAGTGAATCAGAGCTAGTTGGTATTAGCTCACCAAAGTTCACACATAGTGCTGTTATGAATATCTAGATTTCTGGGCTATGTTTGTACTAAAACTATCCCTTCTTGATCTAGAACCCAAATCCAGACACTTAGTGCTGTAACAGGCATTTTGGTGGTGGAAAGCAGGTTTGTATTTTGAATGGTTTTTGTCAACCTGTTTTCTGGCTTGTTTTCTAAAAAGCAGACATTTAAAACTTGACTCCATTTTTTATTTGTCTTTTCTCCACAGAGCTATTGGAGCAAATCCTCTTTACTGTGATTGTAATATGCAGTGGCTATCTGACTGGGTAAAATCAGAATACAAAGAACCTGGTATTGCACGTTGTGCTGGTCCTGGAGAAATGGCAGATAAACTACTTCTCACAACTCCTTCTAAGAAATTTACTTGCCAAGGTACTGTTGCTGTTTTCTTTTGTTTTTTGTTTTTTTTTCTCTTTGAAGTGTCAGTGTTTATTTTTTTACAAATAGTTGAGCTGTGAATTAATAGTCTTTCATACTGTAAATGGATTTATTATAGCATCTTAAATCAGTCTTGTCATTATTACTCATACTTAAGGATATAGCCATTGGTTCCATTCAGGAAAAGTATTTATTTTAAAGATTTTAATTCCTGTCTCCTTTATAATAAATAGAGAAAAAGTCTTTGGACTTGCAGTACAGTATTCCTCATGATGTACTTTGTACATCAAAGTACAGGATGACACAGGTACTTTGTACTGGCTCAGTCATGAGTAGAGTTTTAACATCTACACTTCCCTCAGCATTTTTCCTTCAAGCTGTTCACCATAAAAAGCATAAATACATCCATACTCCTTGCAGTCTGCAATTAAATGTGTAATATGTCTCTGATATTTCAGAAGAAAGCACTAACCAAACCAAACCAAAAGCAAACTAAGAAAAAGTCAGATAAAGGAATGTGATAACCACTACAGAGGTCTCGATCTAAAATGTTGTTAAATGGACAGGTGTCTCAGGGTATTTAACTCCATGTTGGTATCAGTATTACTGGCATTTATATTAACATTTGTATTATTGTCTGTTAATTCCTAGGTTTTTTTCCTGAACTGTACTATTACTTTTTAGAAAAGTACCCTTTTACTTACATCAAGCTAGAACTTGGTTTCTTTACTGTTTGATCTTTCTCTATTCCACTCATCTCTTCTTAAATATTTTTAAAACACAGAAAGCTTCTACTGTAGCTTCATTTTTCATGGTCCTGAATTAAAAACATTGAAAATCCAATTTTAAAAGAAAAAAATTATGTGTTCTTATATTTGTAAGCTATCACTAAGCTCATTGTGATTTCTGAGGCATCAGATGAATATGTTCTTTAGTCTTGTAGAAGTAATTTATTCTCAGTGTCTAGGTAATCTTCAAGCTGTTTTGACTTACTCAATTTTTAATGTATCTTCAAAGGTGAGCTTTATCCCTTAGTCGTTTTGTTCTTATAAAAGCAAAGCAGTGGGACTTTGTCAGAGTTTGTCTTATCCAGAGTTGTTCTTTATTGCATATTTATTCAGTCTTTCCTTTCTAGACTTTCTGTCAAAAAACTTTTTTTTTTTTTAATAGAAATACCACTGGAAGCCATCTTGTTATTTGTGATGCCAGTGAATTTTTTTTCCCTCTGAATCCTTCTTGAATTTTTTCACCAGTACATCTCTGAGGTCATGCGAGTGTTCATTGCATGTGACACTCATCTGTTGCAGTCTCTTAGCCTCATCTTAGGTAGGACATTTGCTGCCCAATCTGATCGTTTTCTTTACCAGCATCCACTGAACAGTATTGCACATGGGCTTTTATGGCACACTGTCATAAGGATACAAGTGAAAGAATATTTGCATGGACATGAGGAACTTGTTTAGTTATTTTCCAGCTTTGTCAGTTTTACAAACTGTATCATTTCCTCCTGCAATCATTTTTATATTTCTGTCAGACAATCCAGAAATTATATCTTACTCCTTCTTGCTTATCAGAAAAGATCCTTTGTATGATTATGCAGGGTAAGTGCTGTGTATTTGCTTCACTTCCAAGAGTGGAGATCTGGTATTATGGATACCTTTGAAAGAAAATCATTTTCCTGCCGCTGTCCTATGAAGATGCTCACAATTACAGATGGCAAATCAGCAGCTTTTCAATGACATGATGGCCTTGTAAGACATTTTGAGTCTGTCGCTCAAAGATAACTAGTTTTATCCTTTGCTTAAAAGTGAACTGCTGAATAATAGAAATTAGGAAGATGCTGTGTTCCTATTAGGTTCCAAAAATCCCAAAATTTTTGCCTATTGATAAAGGGGCTGTTTTCAGAATATCTGTTGATGGTCTGCTACTGTATATGTATTTACAGGAAAAGAGCAGTGTGCAATTCCCTCTTATCACTATCCATGGATTCAATTGATAGTGAATTGGGTGCTTGAGTTTTTCTACATAATGAATAGTTCCCATTGAAAATGGCATTTTTCAGTGAAGTCTCATCTCAGTTGTAAAGCTCAACAAAATCACTTTACCTTCCTCTAATTTTATGAATTCTTTTACTGCAGGAATCGTCCATTAATATTTTCTTCTTCCAGTTATTTTTCTACGTTTGTGGGTGGGTTTTTTTCTTTCCTTTTCTTAATGTGGCCTCTAACAGCTTCTCAATCTTTTACTTTTACCTCTTTACCATCCATGCCCTGCTTCTAGAGATTCCAGGGCCTTGTGGTTTTCTGATACCAGGTAAGGTTATAAGCAGATCTGGAATGGGTGATCTGCTTAAGAACAGACCTTCTGACCTTCCTTTTGTGTACCTCAAGCAGACTTCTTTCCTAAGACACGCATGTGTACTGTTCGTTTTCCCCTGTGATGAATTTACAGATGATTATTCATGATATATCATTTAGTATATTGTATAAAAAGTCTTTTATTTCAAAAGTTTGGGTTTAAAATCTGAGAATCCAATTGAAATTATTACTTCCATTGCATTGTACTAAAATTGGTGATTTCATTAGCAGTGCAAATACTGCTGTAGAGGCCATATGCAAGAGAAGAGTCATAAAATGTCAGAGCTCAAAGATTTTCTTGCAAGAGGTTTCTTCAGAAGCTGGTTTGAGACCGTTTGTGTCATAGTTTTTCTTAAAACATCTTAGCTACATGTATATTTCTGTGACAATAAAATACTGTTAGTTTTTCTTGGTTTACAAAAGAATTTTTCTTTTTCTCAGGGCTTATTCGAGAACATAGATGTCTACAATTTGAAAAACTAAACTAATCAATAAGTTATAAATCAAATTCTTTTCCAAATACAAATCTTCTAACATATGCAAGCCGGAAGAATAAAGGAACAATGAAAATGAAAATAGGTTCCAAAACTACCTTTGCATTTTTTTTTATCTTACAACTGAAGAATGATAAATCAAAATATTCATTTATGTTGGATACTACATATATATTAGTTTGAAATAAATAAAGTCCAAACTCAGATAATATTGCTTACTCTCTTGTTGGACTTAGGTTCCCATTTTCTGTATCTGTTTTGGAAGTGAAATTTAGAGTGCTAATCCATTTGGGAACAAAATCTTAATTACTGAATTTTTAATTTGTGCTAATTAATTAGCATTTTATTGCATGAAAAGTTGAAAAGAGTATATAATATTCAGAATGACTAGAAGGAAGGATTGACTTCCAGGATACAGCACACTATTACAAATTTTTATGTATGTGCCTCTTTCACTTAATTTTTTTTCACAGAACCTCCTAATATACTCAGTAATTATCAGTAGTCTAGGGTACAGTCAGGACTTTCTAGATGTTGATTCTATGATGTATGTTTCAACTTTTCTGCCTCTTCTGTGTGCAGATCTAACAGATACTTTGACCAGACAGAGATTTCTCTTTCAAAATAATGTAATGAAGACAAAAAAAATTAACAGTCCATACAGATGATGGCTTTGGCAATAAGTGCCTTATCACATATTACTGTGTTCTGCTTGCAAAGTGTGACACAGAAGGATACCAGCAGCTGCAGATTAAATAAAAAACAAATTAAGAGGTCACCCGCTCTTTGTCTAACACTCCTTACTTAATCCTTACAATCACATGGTGTCCTTCCAGGCCAGCTCCTTTACAATCAATATGAGGTTAATTTGCAAAGAAAAATAAGTTAAGCTGTCTAAGTTTAAAAATAAAATAAATCCCTATATCTAAGCAAAACCCTTTTAGCTTTGAAATCTCTGCAGTTTGGCTCATTTCATGTTAAACCTGTTACAGACCAATCAGGTATTTCCTCTAGAAGGCCCCAGGAATTTGGGATTTTTTTTCAGTTTAGAAGAAATCACTGTTTATTCCTTCAAAGGCACAGTTCATGTGTGTATAACTGGAGGGTTTTTTAATAGGGGAAATCTGAAATCAAACATAAGGCAGTATTGTCTTCAGGCCATAGAGCCAGTGATAGAGAATGTATCATAATTCTCTTAATAGGCATTTTTCAAAGTCACCCATTTTCTCTTACAATAATTAAACTTCACAGAAATGATGAAAAATTAATCATTATTGATACATGGGTGTTTTCTAACTTTTAACAAGTAATCAGTGATTTCCTCAGTTTTTTTTGGGGAAAAAAAAAAAAAAAAAAAAAAGGAAATATTCTATGATGTCGTCATCATCGTCANGGAAAAAAAAACGAAACAAAACAAAACTAAAAAATATCTATATAACAGAGATAAGATTTGTGTAAGTCAAAGCTCAAGTCTGGGTTCCGAAACTTAGGGTTTTGTCAATTTCCATTTCTGATTTCTTTCATTAAAATCATTAATAGAAGAAGCTAGACTGCAAGCATGGATTGCAGTCTTCCTTTGCACATAAGTTTGAGGTACACTTTACATGATTTGTGGTCTCAGCTGACATAGTAATGCACAGAACTGTGGCTGACCCATAAGGAAGAAAGACACAGTATAGAGCTATCCATGGTGAGATAGCTTGGACAATGCAATTACATTACAGTTAGCAGATTTTCAAGAAATTTACAGGTAATTTTACCATTTCATTTTGCCATCTATGTGATCCTGCAGATAAAAAACATGTTAAAACAAAAATGCATTTAAAGAAGTGTTTTCAGTAACACCATCATGGGAAGGATTGAAAACTGTGATAGCCCATTTTCTCACAGGCAATTCCTACTCCATAACAAAACAAAAGCTGAAATTGTATTCTTCATTTTGTTAGTACAAAGGAAAGGTAGTTATCATGGATCAGAACTATACAGCTTTCAGAGAATAAGAATATGGGAATCACTNNNCTTTGGTGTCAGCTTCTTAAAAAAATATTAAAAGTAATACTTAAACCAAAAATACAATCCTATATTTATTTGGTCGCATCAAAAGAATGAAGGACAGTTCAGCATTTCATTAATACAGAAACACCATAAATTCTAAAATATAAAGTGCATTTTAAAATTTAAAGCAACATGTCAGATAGATCCTGTCCAATGTAAATTAAGAGTTGCTTGTTTCTGACTATCCAATTTGTATTTTTAAGGGTCTGTGGATGTTAATATTCTTGCAAAGTGTAATCCCTGTTTATCAAATCCATGTAAAAATGATGGAACCTGCAATAATGATCCAGTTGACTTCTACAGATGTACATGCCCATATGGTTTCAAGGTAGGTACTGCATGAAGAGGAAAAACTCACTGAAATGTAAGCTTATCCTTAAAAACCTTTAACCTTTTCTTCTTTGTTCCCTGTGTAGGGTCAAGACTGTGATATTCCCATTCATGCTTGCATTAGTAACCCGTGCCACCACGGTGGAACCTGTCATTTGAAAGAAGGAGAAAAAGATGGTTTCTGGTAGGTTTTTTAATTGCAGTAACAGGATGGAAAACTACTGAGATTTTTATGGTATACTAATGTTGGTGGTAATCTTAAGGTTCTCCGTGTTTCCTGGTAAGTGCACCACACAGGCAG
>WAAE01016527.1:0-14965 GCA_013400495.1 Nicator chloris | reverse complement strand
TAATAAAAATGTAAAGAGAAGATATTAATTAGATTAGATTAATAAGCAATTGAGTATGGACTACACTTTTATTATCTGTAGATTTTAGGCAGCTGCAAGAAGATCTCTTTAGTGCATAGCACACAGCCAAAAAGCAAAGACTTGCATCTATAAATCTCATAAATTTATATTACACTCTGTATATATATAGAATTGCTGCTTGCATGTAGCACACACATTATTACAGTGCTGAACAAAACTGCTGTTCCAAAATTAGGCTTTGCAATTCACCTTTCTAGAAAATACTGCTCTAAGCAATGTCCAGTTGTCACTCTGGCTCTGTGTTGCCTCTAATTTTCCAGTTTGCTTGAATGAGATGGAAGAAGGTCAAGTGACTGGTCCAGAATTCTAGAGCCACTCCAAGGCTCAGCTGGGTACCAGGGCTTGCTTACACCACACAATCTCCTTGCACCACACAGGGCAATGACAGAAGAGGATAATGAGATTGCCAGTTACTTTTCTCCATCAAACAAAGTGAGATTGGCAGTTCTTTTTCTCTATGATGTAGCATTTCTTATATTTTAGTTTTAATTCAGAAACCTTCGAAGCTGAGGCTGCTGCACAGACTTAAGAGAGGAAATACCACAGAAGTACTCAAAGTCATAAACAGTACCCAACCCTTTATCATGACCTGCTTGTCACAGCTGCATTTGTTATGCAGTCCTCCCGATCTGAATTTGTGAAATTGAGTTCTTGGATGAAGCACTGCAGAAGGGGTTTTGAAAGCACACTGACAAAGGGATGGAGAGCTGGAGTCTGTTCCCACAAAATCAGCAATAAAATTGACTTCAATAAGCTCGGGGTGAGGTCGGGAACGACTCGATGCAGCAGTGCACCACTGGTTCCACTGACCTGTTTCAGTGGGCTTGAAAGCCACTTTTTGAGGCAGACAGACTCCATCCTGCTTTGCCATCAAACTGAGGTCAGACAGAGCCAGTGGAGGCTGGAAGATCTGACACTGAGAACATCTAAATTCCTTTGTAGGCTGATCACATTTTTCAAATGCAAACATTGAGGCACTTTGGAAATGAATTGCATATCAGAAATTTAAATAAATTAAGAGCTGTAGCTTGCTGGTGTCCCAGCATTTTTTAATGTAATTAATAGCATATCAAACGGATTGCTCTTCTAAGGTAGGTGAATTATCAGAGAGATGGCTCTTATCTGCTACAAATACTCTTTTGTTACGTGCTGGGTTTTCTGAAGGTCAGCCATGCTGTGATGTGAGTAACTGTTGCAAATATCACAGAGTTCTATCTTGTACTTTTCCTGTTATTATTACAGGAATTGTATAAATACTCAACCCTTGACTCTTAGTTTTGACAAAAAAAACGTGGTTTGTCCCTGACACTGAAACAACAACAGTTGCATGGGGAAAGCCAGAGAAGTGGGTTGATGTTTGTTTTTTCCATTTACTGGAACTACAGAGTGAAATGAAAGTTTGAGAGGTTAAAATCCCAGTCTGAATTGCAAGTCAAGTTAAACAAGGAAAAATTTTGCTTTGATAAATCTGATTTAAGAATGTTGCTGTAATGAAGGATAATTATGATGATGGAAATTAAGGACAGAATTATGATAATTGAAAACTCAGTTGTGGCAGATATTAAAAGACCCTGGAGTTCTGGGTCTGTTAAACATTACCATTAGAATCCTGGTAATTAGAAATACTTGACAAAGGATGGGTGAACATTTAGCAGAACAAAATCTTGGGTATTACTTTCTGATAATGTCTTCTGTGACTGAGACTGCTTGATGGCATAGTTGCTTTCCAGCATCTAAACCTTCCATCTTACTGCTTTGGAAATAAATTTAATTGGGGAATTAAAAAAAGAGAGAGAGAGAAGAGACAATACTAGAAAACTTCTTGCACTTCATCCCACTGTCTAATCAAGCACAGACAAGATATATAAAGGTCTAATTCCCATGACAGCTAGCTTGTGACCTCGTTCTTGTTGGTATTGTACAATTGAAATGTCCCAGTTCCTCTACAGCTGTCTAAAGTTCATTTCAGGGATGTAGGGTATGCATTATTCCACTCTCTTTGGTGAATTTTTGGCTGCTTTAAGTAAGGGAACTGCTTCTATTTTCTGCTTTGAGAGAGCTCCATAGTTTGTCTTTGGGTTACAAGGAAATCTGATCATCTGTGTAGAGATGAAGTGCAGTGAAAGGTCGCCTACAAGACCAGGAAGATTTAAGATTCAGAGGTAATATTCATAATGGTGGGTACCAGGATGGTTAGGTAAGACTTGATTAGCTTATGAATTATTTTTGACTGTGTGAAAATGAAGTGGTTTGGGGCCTAGAACACAAAGAAGAAAGAAATTGCTAGACTATTCCTATTTGAGCCAACTTAGAAGAATTTACCACTTGGCCAGAAGCTAGTTCTTATTACTAGGGCCCAGTTCTCCAGACCCACAGTCCTGGCAGCCCCAGTGAAGAGTCCTGGTGCCCACAGCAACATTCTGAAGTGTGAAGTATTTCTGCACCTCTGAGCTCTCACTCTGGCACTGCTGGAGACAGGGATCAGCTGTGCATGACTGATCCTGCTCATGTCAGCACTATTTTAACTCCACTTTACAAACCTTGTTTCCCTCACTAAGAGCACCTCCTCTCTGAGTGACATGTTTTTAATGTTCTGTTTTATCATTGTCAGATACACGATTTTTATTGCTGAATTTTGAATATTGTATTTAAGGCACTTTTTTTTTTCCTGATTGCAGGCATTTTACATATAAATTGCCTTATATTACAAAAATTGTACTCTGCACTTCTCATGAGCAGTCTCCTTCTCATGTCCCTCACATTTTGATGTGCACCTTACCGACCCAGGCTACAACTCTGCAGTACCAACCTTGGTCAGGCATGGCCTGTGCTGTTTGAGGAAACACACTTGAAAGAGAATTTTGGGTCCCACCCTCAAATTTCAGCTGTATCTGCACTGTGGGTGCCTCAAAATGCTGATATTTCTGAGAGTTCCCAGCAGGGCCAGAATGCTAGAGGCTGGAATGTTCTGCCAGCTCTGTGCAACCTGGCTGCAGGTTAAGTGATAGAGCTCTAGGAAAGCTGCAGGTGATATATATATTTATATATTAAAAAAAAGGTTTGGTCCTAACAACTTTTTACATAATCAATGTTAGTAATCACTTATTGCTTTCTTAGCACTCTAGTATAGAGTCACTGAGACCTAAACAGGTATGAGAAATTTCTGCTCCTGCTGGCATCAAGAAAATTACCTGCATCATGTTCCAGGGTTTGAGTTCATATAAAGTATTCATGAGGGTACACGGCAGTTAACGATATATGTGCAGCAGCTCATGAGGTCTGCACTGAAACATGTCATTCCTCACTCATCTGGAAAGCCTCCAGGTATTGTGTCAGGTCACAACTGATTGAATATTATCAATTATTATTGAATATTATTCAGCAAACGGTTTGTTCCAACTTCTTTTGGATGATCACTCCCAGCTGGTGACTGACCATGTCAGCCTTCAATGGCTTACAACAATTTTTTAAAGTAAGCAGAAGATCAAGTGCAACT
Organism: Nicator chloris; assembly: GCA_013400495.1. Classification (NCBI taxonomy): domain Eukaryota; kingdom Metazoa; phylum Chordata; class Aves; order Passeriformes; family Pycnonotidae; genus Nicator; species Nicator chloris. The sequence goes on along the minus strand of WAAE01016527.1, from coordinate 11,388 downwards.
TAAGAGAGTAGAGAGAGACTCCATCTTAAAAATACTATTTCCCCTCTCTAGCTCCCATCCAAAGGCACAAACACCATCAAACCTGTGATGGGGTTTACTACTCCCTTGGGGAATCTTGCTCCATGGCAGCCAAAGAGCCAGGAGAGGAGCCGATGTTTGTAGATGTGCCAGCAGCTGAAGAGGGAAAAGGACACAGCACAGACTGAAAAAAGGAGATGGAAGACAGTCAGCACATCTAATGAAATATCTGCTCAGGAGGGGAAAAACAGAGCAGAATAAAATGTTACAAGAACTGAAAAAGAAAGAAACAGCTTATTGCTGGTAAAGATGATGAGTAATTGGATTATCCCACATAAGCTGTGGAAGAGGCTGGAACTCCCAGGAGGTAATGACACCACAAGACCATGTCTCAAATGCTGCTTGTAGCTGATTGAAATTTCTGGAAAAGAGATCTTTCAAAGAATTATTTCTTCTAGAAAGTGAGAGGGGGATATTCCTCATGTCACCAGCATTTTATGTAAGACAACTGTAAGAATGCTTAATTGAATAGATCACAGACTCTTGTTCCAATCCCTCTGCCATGGGCAGGGACACCTTCCTCTAGGCCAGGTTGCTTAAAACCTGATCCAGCCTGGCCTTGGACACTTCCAGGGATGGAGCATCCATAGATTCTCTGGGCAACCTGTGCCAGGCCCTCAGCACCCTCACAGGGAAGAAATTCTTCCTAATATCCAATCTAACTCTGCCCTCTGTCAGTCTGAAGCCATTCCCTCTTGTCCTGTCACTCTCTGCCCTTGAAAAAAGTCTCTCTTCAACCTTCTTGCAAGTCCCCTTTGGGTACCAGGAGGCTGATATATATCAGTAACATTTATTTCTATGAGAAAGCATGTCAGGATGCTGCAGGAAATAACCTGTAAATGCAAGTAAATGTAGTGTGAGCTGTGAAATCCTGAACCAACTTTTCCGATGGCTGTTCCGTGCAGCCTGGCTGCTTCCCAGGGAGCTCAGAGCAAAGTAGTTGACATAACACCACCATCTGCTGGGCAGCTGGATAATTCAGGGAGTGGAGAGCTCCTTTGGAGATGAAACTGTGTGTGACTCCCAGCCACAGCTTTCTGGTACACACTAGAACGTGCCTGGTAGGCCCTCATCACGTAATTCTGAATTATTTCTATTATTGATGCCAACTGATGCTTTCCCAGGCTGCTTGCTGGGTAAGACATAGCTAAACAGATACATAACAAAGCATATCTGCCTTACACGGCACGAGGAGGGAACTGGGGAACATTTTTCACAGTATTTCTGCGTGGGGAGCAGCACCCCTACAGCAGCTGTGCTCTGTAAAAGATATATGAATTTAATTCCCATCAGGACTGATATCATTTGCTCTCCCAGATCTGTTGCTAGGTCACACACAGCTGCTCACATCCAGCCTGGGAAGCAGAAACCCAGAAATAGCAACGTCCACTGACAAGCTGAGATGCTCGCCACGGCCAGATGTGGGGAACAGCATGTCACAGAGACCCAGGAATGATTCTTGCAGGAATTATAGATGCAGCAGGATCACTTGCTGTTGGAGGTATCAGGCTCACTGCAGCCTCATTCCTGACACAAGTCTTTTCCAGGGAGGACATGAGGCTCCAGTGACACAGAGAGGGCATTCAGCAGAAATGAGCTGAAAAGCCACAAGCCTGCCAGCTCAGCTAACGTGGGCAAGGCTCATCATCTTCTGTAGCCTAAGGCACAAACAGGGATGGTGTGCCTGGGATTGCATGAAGCTTTTCCCCACGCACCAAATGACCAAAGGCTTGCTAACAGTTGGATCACTAGAGAAAAGCTTTCACAGGAACCAGAAAAAAAGGCTAAAGCATGTTCCTGTTACTGTGGGGAGACAATCTGCTGGGGTCCCTGGAATGAAGATGAGCGACAGCCCTCGTGTGAAAAGTCAGTGAGATTTCCCATTTCTGCAGAGAAAGAATTGCTGGAGTTACACAAGACCTACCCCCACTCCATCAGCCCGTTGATTTTTTACTAAGTTATAAAAGCTGTGACACCTTCAGCTATTTCAGACCCCCATGGGGAAAAAAGAAAAATAGGATGAAGTAATCCAACCTCCTGAATCTCCTGCTGGGTGCTACTGAAGTTTAAAATGCTTCCCTTTTTGGAAAGAGATGCTCAGAGGAGATGTGGCCTGTTACCTGAACTGCAAAGGTTGACCTGGAGGCAGGACTGGGCCACATGCAGTGAAACACTGCTGGGTGAGGGTGGTGAGGGTGGATAAGGAACCTGGCTATTTTGTTATGGAATACCTGGAGATTGGGGGAATATGTGATGCTGGAAAGGCTGAGGGAAGGCACCAGCTTAGGCCAGGTCCTGCAGTAGTGTGGGCATGGGTGTGGCTGCAGCTCTGCTGAGGGCCCTGCCAGGGCTTCCTCCTGGGAAGATCAGCACAGCTAAAGCTCTCTGGGGATATTTAAATTGCTTTTCCCCTTGTTCTTTCTGTGTTTGGTTTTTGGTTTTTTGTTTTGTTTTTGTTTTTTTTTTTTTTTTCTTTTTAGGTTAGTTTCTGTTTGGTGTTAGTGTGTATCTTTGCAGCTGTTGGTAAATCCCCAGCCTCCGGAATTTACCATGCCTCTCATTAAAAAAATAAAAATAAAAATCCTTCCGTTATATTTATTCACTTATATTTACTTATAAATGAAAATTAGCATCAGATAGCCATGGTGCAACTTTTCCACCAGGAGCAGGAGCAGCAGAAGGTCCTGTGCATTTGTAATGATTAAACACAACTGGTGTCTGTCACACACGAATGAAGCTGTACCAGGAGCGATCTTATCCAGACAGGACCTGGCTGACAATTTTTTATGGGCTTTTTTAAACCTAGTACCTGTCTCCCAGCTATCCTCTGGTTCATGCCAAGGTATCACTACATGAGGTGCACCTGCTTCAGCACAGGTTCTAAAACAATGCACAGAATGTTGTCAGAAAGGTTGAATTAAAATTAAGGGCTCATCACAACTATCAAGGAATTATTTCCTTGAGACAGCTAAGAGCAATCACATTACTTAATATTACAATATCAAATTGTGGGAGAGATGATTGTAACATTGCCAAAATACTTACCAAATAAAGTGGGGAGAGGATATTTTTAGCTCAGCTGTAGAATGACCACATCTGAACAATCTTGTGAGGATTTTTGACCTGAAAGACCTTCAGGCTGTGACCTTCAGACTCTGGCCTTTAGACTCTGCTTATTATATTTGTAAATAAAGTTGGGGTGCTGCTTCTCCTGGAGCAACTGCTTCAGAGAACATCATGTGGAGGAGGGAAATATATTTAAATGTAGTATTACAACTGGGTCATCTGAGGCAGTTCTGTGTGCTTTGCAGTGGCTTTTGTGCAAATACCATGCACCAGAATTTTTTCCCATAGTTTCCTTCTCCAGTTTTTTTGATTTGAAGTATCCTGTTTAATTCTGAAATGTCAGTTTAGCTGAGCCATGTGTTATCATCAAGGCATGCTGCTGTAGTTAACCCAGGAAAATACTGTTTTCTGGGAATGCAAACATTAATAAAGCTATTGGTGCAATAAATTATTTTCTTTTGTATGGAGATCAAGTAATTCAGTGCTTACTTCAGAAAAGACAATACAACATATATTGTGAGTCCATTAACAGCAAAAACAAATCTTTTCTGGCTCTGGAGGAAGAATTAATTATTTACATGTTTCTCATTAACTTTTTACCTACTGTTAACAGTAGGTTTTTAAAAGAATCCCTTTCTCTCTATGATCAGAGTTTTCAACAAGCCCATCTACAAGCAGCATATTTAGCCATTTTAAATTATTTGCAGCCTGCCACAAAATGACATTTGCAATTTGTAGGCACTGCTGAAATGCTGCAGGTATTCCAGAGATTCCTCACAAGTCTTTTTGAGATGCCAGTGCTTTCATCCACTGCCCTTGATGTGCTGTTGGATGTTGTCCAAATGTTAAAATGCCACCTATATCTTGTCTTCACCTTACAAAATGATAACAAACCTCATGAGAGACTGGAAGCTGCCTCTAGACTCACCCATGGATCTAGTGGTCATGTGTTTTTCTGGAGTTTAATCTCTGCTTTAGCACCTCCTCGTAGAACAGGTAGTGGAATCTTGGCCAACAGAAGATGGGTTCATACTGCTATTTTAGGGGAAAAAAAAATTGCAAGTTTTTCCTGCTAAACCTGGAGGCAGTTTTGGTAAGACAGTCTCAGAGAAACTTGTGATAAAATGATCTTCATAATTCATCTGAAAATCTTATAGAATCATTAAAATTCTCAGTAATTTAAGCCAAAAAATGGACCAAATTGTATTGTTTTGGTACCATTTTGACTCAGATCCTAAAACACAGAGAAAGCCAGAATTCATCAAAAATATTTCCGTTTATTCTTTGATTTAATGAACCGCTTACACCCTCATATCTCTGCGAGCTTGTGCAACTGAATCTTCTACTAATGGATTTGCCTTCCAAACAATTTAAATAAATTAAAAACAAAGCCACGATGATAGAGAAGACTAATGTAATGGGAATTAGATTGTCAGATTCACTGATTCACACTAGAAAAGGAAGCATGCCTTTCCAGACTGGCTGTTGAGAGGCCTTTGCACCACTGAAGTGCCTCATTCCCCAAATGCTCGTCCCCAGCCCCAGGCCCTGCAGGGCCAGCAGGATCCTTACTCAGGGGCAGTGAGGTGGGCTTTATCCAAAGGCTGGAAATGGGGCTGATGCAACAGCTCCTGCTCCATGAAACAGCCAATTTCTGCTCTGTGACCCTCTCCAAACTTGAGGAAGCATTTGTGATGTGACAAGCCAGACTGTTCATTTTATCAGGCATTGCCCAGCACCAGCTGCTCCTGAGGAAAGTTCAGCAAACTTGGTAATGAGCACTGAGGGAATAACAGAAGTTCCCTCTTCAGCTGAACAGTAGTTGGCTCGTATCTTAAATATCTTATGTCCATTATACACTCAAAAATGTTGTGGAAGGTCTGTGTGAGCCCTTGGTTTCCATATTGGTGTTTAGCCTACATTAAACACACAGAGAAAATTCAGTGTTGTGTAGTGCTGTTGAATATCACAGATTTAAGATTTATTACCAAAGGAAATTGCACTGAAAGAACTTACTGGAAACAAAACAAAACCTGTGACTCTGTGATGGATGACTTGGTTCTCTAGTCTTACACCAATTATTTAACAAAGCATTTGTTACGTTTGACTCTAGGCCAAGCAATGATGTGAGTTGACATTTTCTAGAATATTTTAAAGAACTGACAATTTGCAATACATTAGCAAGCCCCAAAAAAGAGCAAAGCACGTTTAGATGGAGTTATCAAATCAGATACCTTGATAACTTAGCCAATGGTATTTAGTCATAATTTTGCCATTGTTATTGAGTCAGTTCTACTAAGTGTGTAACAAAAAGCTGTAACAAAATGAATCATAAGCTCCTTGTCCCTTAATGCAACTTATTGAGTTAACTCTTCAGCAAGATGCCATTACCTGCAGTGATTACACGTTCACAGCATGGAAGTCAGCAGCAAATCTGGCAGGTGCAAACATCTGCTTCTTTTTTTATAGCTGCAGAGAAGTGTCCTGTAGCCCAGTGTGCTTCAACTTGGACCAGAATTTTATAAAGCTCCAGGAGTGCTGCAGGAAAAAAAACAAAACCAAGCTTTCCTTCCCCCTGTGCAGTTTTCTGAGGACTTATTTAGCTTCATCCAGGTTTTCCAGCTGGATAGGTAAAGGGTTTGGCTGAATTTTTAAAATGAGTTCTGCAGACCAGTGTTTTAGGGTAATAAATAAAATTAATATGTGCTAATAGGAAAAACTGATCAGATTGTGTTATTGTGGAAAACACACACAGGGCATGTCTGTCTTATTTGTATTGTGAGAGAATTCAGAAAATGAGCTTTGAGCTGCTCTGGCACCAACCTTGAACCAAAAGGATCTGGGGACCCCCTTCAGACCACTCAGCCAAAGGTGAGGGGGAGAGTTTGTTGGGGTGAAACAACAAAAATCACCTTTCCTACACAGCTGTTAAAGAAATAGCTGCTTTAATGGCCTTTCAACCATTAAAAGGCAGAATTAGAGGCTGAATTAGAGTATTCAATTAACAAGCAGTCAGCTGTGTAAAACCCATCATGTGACACTGAGGCTGTAAAATCCAAACAGGTAAAAGTTATTAAAGTCCCTAATAAAGTAAAAAAATGTGAGTTTTTTCTTGAGTTTATATAAATCAGTACCAGAATGCTTTCATAAGATTTGCTGTGATACACCACTAATTTCATGTACCCGCATTGCACTGGTTTGAGCCACAATAAAAAATAAAGCTGAAAACAGAAAAATTGTCTCTGCTGCACTTGTATTGTTTTCATGAACCTCCAGAAGCAGCAACTGCAGAATTTTTGGGTGGTTCACAGCAAAACTGATGTTGCCAGTCAAACTGAAAGGATAGAAAAACAATTGGAGAAGGGAACAACAGGAATAACTGGCTGCAGGCAAGGTTTGAATTTTATGAATATTAGAAGCCAAGGGCCATTGCACTGAAGGTGAAATGTCCCTTAAAATGTGTCTAAAACAGCTAATCCAAAATGAGGTCGTAAAAATGTCGAGATGGACAACAACAAAAAAAGTTGGGCAGAAAGAAAGGAATCCTTGAAAAACTAGCCTGAGGGAGGTCTGTGTGCAGTGTGAGACAGTGAGGCAATTATTTAAGAGCAGCCCATTATCTACTGCCCAAAAAGCCACACAGGTTTGTAACACAGAGTTATGATTGCAATTTATGTGATATTTGAAATGAATACTTACCTTGGTGAAAAAAAGCCACATGAAATAAAGCCTATTCTAGACCCTTCATTGCCTCTAAAATGCTACTGGTCTATAACAATAAATATTATTCCATTAGTTTTATATTACTGGGTTTTCAAAGGCAGGTGAATTAGATGAGATCTCTTTACAAGAGATGAATTTAAGAGACAACTCTTATTTATAAGAGCTGAAATAATGTGTTTGGAGTGCCTCAGTTTTTATTTAACACCTGCTTTTTCCCTGCACACAATTTTCTTCAAAAAAATTCAGTAATGAATTTATTTTTACCCATCTCAAAAGATGAAAATCTGGATTTTGCAAAATGTGTGGTGGAGAATACTGAATGGAGGAAGCCTTGTGGAAAATAAATTATTGGGCTGGCTAGAAATTGACCCTTAGCTCCCATGAGGTCTTTCTGAGCTCTGTTGGAAACTTGCTTTTCCTGTGGGGTGATGTGTATAAATCAGATTAACTTCACTGAGAGCAAGGAAGTAAATATATCTGAGAGAATACAGCACTGTATTTCCAACATTTCTATGGTTTCTGGTGTTTTCAGGGTGGCCACTTGGAGGTTTATGACAGTATTAGCAGTAAAAGAGTGGAGATTATGAAAACAGTGTCTGTGAGAGGTGGAGGAGAGTCTCTCATCCATGGCTGGATTGGCTGGATAAACATTAAGTGTTTATTTCAGCAGCTCCTGTTCCACCCTCCAAGGCAGCACTAACCACCAAATCATGTATTCCCTAATAATTCTAATAATTTATAATTTAATAATTTTTGTTTCATACATAAACCAGAGGCTTGTGAGGTATTCCACCACCCTTTTCTTAAAATTTATGTATTCTGTAAAAACCCTAAAGGAGCTTTAGAAAAAAAGCAAAAGAAAAGCAGGGAGCAGCAGGTCCCTGTGGATGAGAGTCGAGGTGCCATGGCTGATTTATAAGCCTGGAAAATATTTGCAATGCCCATATTATACTTGTTCTGAGGATAAAGAGAGGGATTAATTCACTAGTGCCATCAATCTGTTACCTTTCAAGGCAGTAAATTCACTAAATTCAGTAAAAAAAGCAATTCAGCTTCATGGAGTTGTTGTTATAATATATCATTTGTCATTTACTGTATGTAAGTACCAATAGCACAAGCATTTAAAATCATCAAAAGAACTATAAAGAGATGAAAGAAAAATGTTTCAGAATAAATCTCTGTCTTTTGCAAAACAAACTACTCTGTGATAAGGTTATAGAGTGAAACATATGTCACTGAGAGCTTGACATAAAATTCTTATTTGCAATTGCAAATGTTTTAACAGAATTGTTAAACCTCATTTCCTATTTGTGTATGAATGACACAGACTGGAAGAAGAGGAGGAGTTTTAAAAACACACTTTGATGCCTTGGTTTTCTTTACAGTGATACAGTGAGGATTCTCCAGGGGATTTCTCAGGGATCCTGAAACAATATATTATTTGTTCCTGTGGAGGAACCTAACTGTCCTCCTAAATCTGCTGGGATGCCTGTCTCCTAGGGCTTTAGAGTTAATCTGATAGTGATGAATACTCCCATTAATACATATATTAACCCATCATCTCTGGAAAGAAATGACATTTGCAGCATTTTTCCATCTTGAATGGATGTGGAAAAGGCAATTGAATCAAATTAGGGGAGTGATCTACACTGCCATACTCACATTTCTCTGCCACTTGTTTTCATTCACCCAACAGCTTCACTGTATTTTACGTCTCATACCATTTATATAATATTTTCAGAATATCTATGATAGTTTTTTTTTTTTATTCCCAGCATCCCTGGCCTGTTTGGCATTCTGAAAGCCAGGAAGAGGCAACATCTGTGTGGAAGAAGTGGCAGCAAGCCTCAGGGTTGTCCCAGAGGAGCTCTGCCAAGGCCATGAGCAGAAATCAAGCTCTGTTTGAACACCACATCTGCTTACGCAGCCTCTCCTACAAGATCCAATTGTAGCAACCAGGATGGGGAAGGAGGATGAAAGAAGAGATGACAGATATATGGACAGGCAGTTCCAGTGCTGGTTCTAGTCTGTTTTCAATCCAAGCTGCTGGTTCTGCTCTGACTCTCATTATTACCCCTGGCTGGAACACCAAGGAGGATTGGCGCTGTGCTGGCTGCCCTTTAGGGTTTTGATTTCTTCAGAAAAGAAAAGGTGAATGAAATGGTTCAAGGGATGGGCAACACCTTTCCACTTCATGCCTTTCCACTGCTTACACTGATGAAAACCTCCTGTGGAATGTCTTTCTGCTGCCTTTTCAAAGGAAATTCTTTCCCAAATGGAAAGTTCACTCAATGGGAAAATTCAGTCAGAAAATTTCCTGAGCAATGAGTGACTGCATGAAGGGTGTGAGTAGCCATTTCTCTTACTCTTCCTTTTACTATTGAGACAAAATAGGTCAAGACTTAGGGAGGAGAGGCAAAGTGTTTCAGTAACACTTCCATACTCATTAATATTAATTTTGCAGAAAAAAAAAATCAAAATGCAGTTTGTTTGGTTTTTTAATCATGTATCCATTTCACTTAAGTTGCACAATAAATGACTTTTGCAGAGGCTGAAGCAATTCCTTGTAGAAGGAATTCAGACAGCCAGGCAGTTCACAAAAGTGAAATAAATACTGAGCTGATCTAGGAAGAAGAAGAAAAAAAAAAGATTTCTAAAAAATGTTTCTCTTTCATACAGATTTTGTGGCAATCCTATGCTTTTCTGAAAATGGATTCTGATGGGAAATCACCAGCCAGTTCCAATATACATAGTTCATCCTTGAGTGTCCTCTTTATGAATATTTGGTTATTGCCAATCTCTTCAGATAGAATAATCAGCTTTGGGTTTGAGCAGCTGAGCAGTAACCACCATTCTCAGACATGTCTTGGGGCACTCTGGAGCAGAGGCAAATTGCAATGTTATTTATTTTGACACCTCTGCAGCAATTTGGGGTTTTCCATTAAATAAGGAGCTCATGCGAATAGTTCACACATCAGTCCTGACTGTGCCCTGGCACCTGGCAGTGGTGCCAGCCAGGAAGGGCACTGAGGGTCCACTCTGCAAATTTAATAAGGTCACGAGGTGCCAGCTAAAGTTCAGGTGGTCAGAGCAGCACATGTGGCAAAACAGTGAAGAAACAGATGTTCCTGCCCCTGCTCTGCCAGAGCTGAGAGTGCTCCAGGTGGGGTCAGGGATCACACCCTGCCTTGATCCATGCCAAGGGCCACTGCAGTTGCAAGGAACTGATTTATGGCCTCTAATAGGTGCACTTATGCTGTGTCAGAGCCCAGGCACTCATGTTCTTGGCACCCTGAAAAGCCTGGAGATGATCCTTAGGTCCTGAATTTTGTCTGCTTTAGAGTTTGAAGTCCTGTATTTTCATTCACTGGCTAATGGGGAGTGATTCTCTAAGGGTTCTCCCTCTCACAAGGGAATTAGGAGCTGAAAGATAAACACACCAAATGGTCTAACATAGAAATCATTCTCTATAATCCTAGAGCTCTGAAAAGGGGGATATGCTTATGTGTGATGAAATACCTAAAAATCACAACTAGTTCTCAGTTAAATGAAGAGCTTGGTCCTCTAAATTACAAACAGTACTTCTTGCATTATTTTCTGAAGAACCAGCAATGCTCTGTTCTGCTCACAAGAACACAAAGCAGAGGAAAACACAGGCTCTAATCACTGTATGCCCACTCTGTATTTCCCCAAATTGGGCATAAACTGAGATGAAGTTCTTCCCATTCCATGTCATCTGAGAAGTCCTAAGGTAAGAGACAAGGAGCAGTTTTCTGGGCTAACAAGGGGATTGAATACTGCACTTTGGTGATCCTAAGATTTTTGGCATCTCTCTAAAATATATTGACAAAGATGACTAAAAGAAATAAGGAGAGAGAATCCCAGACCTGATCCTCTTCTCGTCCCTGTTAGGAAAACCCTTTGGTGGGAGGGGTCCTTACTGGAGGCTGCTGGGACTCAGTCAAAATCCATTATGCCAAAATTTCCTCCTGCTCAGAAGCTGCAGAAAGGACTGGAAGAATCAGAGGACACAGGCAGCCCATACCAACAGAGAGGGGACTGCCCAGGGAGCACAGTGAGTTTATTTCTTGTCACTGGACTTGGCAGGTATTTTCAGTCAGATGAAAAAAAAAAAACAAGAGTGGACAGAGAAGGGTTTTATCATGTGAAATGTGTAATTCAGACTTGCAAAAAAAACCAAAAACCTTTATAGTGAAGACATCCTTTCCCTCTGAAGGACACTGTCCTACTAGGAAAGTGTGTGTACAGGCAGGGTCATGCTCTCTTATGTCACCTGTGAATAACAAATCTCTTCTCTGCCTAGAAAGCCACCCCAGGGGACAGCCTCATCTTAAGGCTATTCCTCATAGGAAGCAGAAGGAAATAAAGGATTGTACAGCTCCCTGCTGGCTCGAGTGCAAAAAGAAACTGCTAGCCACACTCACTGTTTGAGAAGCAGAACATGAAACACCCCTCTCCTTTCCTTCCTGGGGGTACCCAGGTAGAAGAATTCTTCTACCT
>WAAE01016526.1:0-27084 GCA_013400495.1 Nicator chloris | reverse complement strand
TAACATTTTATATATATATATGTGGAATATTAGATACCTGTGTATACCAAGCTTAATACTTCTTCAATAAAGCATTTATGTTTAATGTATATGTAATTAAAAGACTATGTGATTTTAGAATGTTTACCTGCACGCCATAATACATATGTTTTATGGCATGAGTGAAGCCATGCAAAGAGTCATATGCAGAATCCTATGGGAATGGGAAGTGTAGAACAAAGCAAGTATATTCTGCTTTATTGAAATTTCCAGAAAAACCGACTTAAGTTTTGTAAAAAGTTCACGCTCGGTGTCTTATGAGTGAAGAACTATTTCAAATTATTTTGAAAAATATTAGCTTGAATGAGGCACAGGAATAAAGCAGGAAATTGAGGCATGTTTGCAATGGGTAGAATTAAGAAATTAATACTAATATTTTTGGAAATGCATAGAGATTATGTTTAAGGTACTGCTTGTTGCTGTGAGGTGAAGATAAAACAAATAATAAATATAAGGTAAACTTTTGCATCTGGTTAGATAAAAATAATTTTTAATGCATTAGAGCCACAGATGACTTGCAAGAGTAAATTTTACATTTCTGTATGGGTATTTCAAAGGTTGCATGAAATGAAGTTTCTCTTCTGATCCATATCAATTTGTAAAGGTAGGCAATTCAGCTTGCTTTACGAAAAATATTCTTATGAAGCATGACAAAATCCAATTTACCAGTAAAATCCATTTAAATTAAAATCAAAGTGTAATCTTCATATGAGTCACTACCTGTACCATAATGATGAAATGAGATCCGATACCTATACTCTACATTTTTGTACCCTGATTATTTTCAGCCATATTCAGCAGAAATTACCCTCAATGCAAAAATGACAAGAAGGTCACAGTACTTTATTTTTTACTCTGCCAAATTTTTCAAGCACAAAATTGCACTAACGGCCATTTGATAGGTTTGCTTGAAAACTACTGGTTTTGTATCTGGTCTGTGATATGACTATACCTACTTTCCTCAGACAGGGAATTCATCTTTCTTCCCTCTCTCAAATTTAATTCTAAAATAATTTTAGAAAAAGTACACATTACTATAAGAAGATATTCTGGGATGCTTTAAAAGAATCTTATATTTTTTTAAAAATATCATCTTGCAGAATCATAGAATGATTGGAAGGGACCTTAAAGATCATCTACTTCTAACCCCATGCCATAGGTAGAAACACTTAGGTTGCTCAGAGGCCCATCCAACTTTGCCTTGAACACTGCCAGTGATGTGCCATCCATGGCTTCTCTGGACAACCTATTCCAGTGACTCATTACCCTCAGAGTAAAGAATTTCTTCCTTATATCTAATCTAAACCTACAGTCTTTAAGTCTAAAGGCATTTCCCCTTGCCCTGTCACTACATGCCCCTGTAAAAAGTCCTTCTCCAGTTCTCTTGTAACTTGTCTTTAGGTACCAGAAGGTGCTATAAGGTTTTCCTGGAGCCTTCACTTCTCTAGTCAGAGCAACTCTCTCAGTTTTGCTTCACAGGAGAAGTGCTCCAGCCTCCTGATTATCTTCATGGCCATTCTCAGGACTCAGTCCAGCAGGTCCATATCCTTCTTACGTTGAGGATCCCAGAGCTGGACACAGTACTCCAGGTGGGATCTCACCAGATTGAAGTAGGTGTGAGGAATCGCCTCCAAAAGCACATGCTGGTTGCTTTTCATGTAGTGCAGGATACTATAGGCTTTCTGGGCTGCAAGGGCACATAGCCATGCCACGTTAAACTTCTTATCAGCCAACACCACCAAGCCCTTCTTGGCAGGGCTGCTCTCAATCCTTTGTTTGCCCAGCCTATATTTGTGCTTCAGGTTTCCCCAAATCACTTGCTGTAGGGCTTGCACTTGGCCTTGCTGAAACTCCTGAGGTTCATACAGGTCCAGATCCCAAGGCTGTGAAGGTCCCTCTGGATGTCCTCCCTTCCCTCCAGTGTGTCAACTGCATCACACAGCTTGGTGTCATCAGCAACTTGCTGAGGATACTCAGTCACGTTGTCCATGCTGCCAGCAAAGATGTTAAACAGTGCTGGTCCCAATCTTAACCTCTGAAAAGTACTTTTATATTAAATATTTGATGCATCATGATCCAGAATAAATAATTTCAACCCTTTCTATGACCTGATTTTTCAGAGGATTTGGGGACATACAATTTCAAGTAAAATAAGAGGAGCTGGAAATCAACACAGGTTCACCATGAATCTGGTCAGTTAGCGGTTTATGATGTGATATTTTCTGCAAAGGTTCATTTTTATGTTAAAGTTTTGACAAAAATTCAGTTCTGATTCAATGTTTAACTTAGTATTGAAATCTGTAGTCAGTGAAAACATTCATGGTTTGCATACTTAGGTTTTTTATATATATGTTTAAATTTTTGTAAGAAATGTTAACTAGTTTTTGAAACTATCATTATTTGCCTACTCAAAATGAAGTAAAAAAAGAATAATTTTTTTCCATTTAAGCAGAATATTTCTAGACTACCAAGAGCATATTGAAATACAAAACTGTTCATGCTTAGAATGGACCCTTGAAACTTCTACCTAAATCAAATTCAGTGCTGGAGATTTCAAAAGGTTTTCAAAATCACTAATTCCCTTCAGACACTCATTAGTGAATTCCTATGTGCAACTTTAAAAATTGGCTCTGATCATGGTCAATCAGAAAGAGGGATTTGCAGTAATTATCTACAGCGAGAACATACTTAGTTACTTAAGTCACCAAAAACTTTCTAAATAGAGCTATTAGAACACATTAGATTTAAGAATGCAATTTTTTTAAGAAGGCAGAAGTGCTCATTCTGCTTTATAATAAGACAGTAAAATCAGTAGAAAGAACTTGGTAATGTAATACTTTAAACTGTAAGATATTGAGGTTTGTTAGATGAAAAATGAGGGTGCGAGTGTTTCCCTACAATAAAATATCTTTATTAAATTTAAAACTCCTGTATTGTTCAAGACAGGATTAAAAAAAAAAAAAAGCAATCTGTATTTACCATATTTATTCTAGAGTAAATTATAAAGAGCAGTGATGTTTTCTTCTCTAAATTTCAATATTTTTATAAAATTGTAAAGGAAAGAAAAATCACGCCAGTTATCAAAAACAAGGTGCGCCACTGCAAATGCATTAACATATTAATTCCCCAATAAGTCCCTTTTTTGGAATTGCTAAGCAGTTTAAAATTTGAATCTGCATGTCAACTAAATTCAGAAGGAGGAAGTAACTGAAAAAAAAAATAAAAAAAGAAAGGAACTCTGATTGATTTTCATATTCCTGCCCTTTGACATAAATTTCTTGTTGGGTACAACATTGAAAAGGATCTTTTAATTGTTTATTGATTTAATTTAGGAAGTCAATTACCTGTTTTGGTAGAATCAAATTAAGGAGTTCAATCAACAACTGGTCTAGATCTAGTTATTCAGTTAGAGGGTCTTGTAAGTATGAGAGGGTTTCTGACAAGAGTTAATCCATCATGAGATAACTTTCCAGGACTAAAAGTCCTCTTTAAACTGAAAGTTTAAAGAAAACTGTCTTTTCATCTGGAACACTGCTCACTAAATAAGTTCTTAAGAGATTGGATTGAATTGGTATCACTACTTGTGGAAGTACTAGTTTAACATTGTTCTTTAAATCATCTCACTGATTTCAATACTAGGAAAAAAAGCATAATTTAGATCCTGAAAAGTCACATGAATGGAACAAAAAAAAAATCTAAAAAGAGTTTTTGAATCTCAGAATAGACTCACATTGAATTTTCACTGATTTTTTTTAACCTAAATTGTGAAAGTTCTTAGCTCTACATTAACAAATATGCTGTTTGCAGTACAATCCTGGCTAAGTTAACCCTTTTGGAAGGTTATGCATTGGTTTAGGAACTTGCTTTTAAACATTGTTTTAGATGGACAAATGAGTTGTACATCTCCAAAAAATGTATTTTTCCTTAGGGTATGCCTACTTGCACAGTGTTGAAAAATAAATTACTTGTATCTACAACTATCAGTTTGAGTGTCACTGGAGCCGTATCATAATTGAAAATAATGAGACTGGAGACATAAATTTTCTCCAACTCAGTTCATCATTAGCAAAGTAATAACAGGTTTGGTGACTTAATTGTGTTTTCCTGCAGGCAGAGACTCCATTTTTAACGATCACAGAGTGATCAAGCACCTGATTAGCCAGCCACAACCCGAGGAAGGGCAGAGCTGGCAGGGACAGCCAAGGTCAGCCACAGCCTGGTGCGAGCCAGACGAGAGCACGGTCGCAGCAGACAGCATCCAAAGTCAGGCCACTTCAGATCGGCCAGGCCAGGGATAGGGATGGCCACGGGCATGCCTAAAACACGGCTCCAGCCAGGGCAAGGTGCTGGGGCCCAAAGCTTTGGATAAAGGTCCCCAGCTTCCTCAGCTGCTCACAGGGACTTCCCCCAGCGGTCTGATTCATGGTGGCTCAGCTGTGTTGTTAGCAAAGCTGGCCTTGAGCACAGGCAGACGTAGCCCAGGTGGGTAAAAGTGGCAGAGACGTGGTCTCCTCAAGGCCCTAAATATAACAGTGCTACTTTTCTTCATTGCCACGACTTTATTTCTTTGCTGATGAATATATTACTCATAGAAAGCAGAATATATGTTTTGCTGAGTGACATGTAGTGTGTGGAATGCCTCACTGGTTGTTCCATTGATATTCTGCGTACATGGAGGTGCAGATTATGTATATTTCTCTTACAAAAAGATTCTGCACTGGAGAAAATTGTATTCATTTGGGTTTGAAAACTGAAGGAGAAAATCAATTTTGTTAGTTGTGCTTTGTCTGAATGTGCTCACATAACATCAATTGTTTAGTAGCCAGATATAAGTTTAACAAAGGAACCATTTAATTACTCCTTAAATGCACGCTGAATTGCATTTTGGAGATTATAAACCAGATTAATTTAAATCACCTCTCTGCACTTTCCATCAGAAGAATAAAAAACTCTGTTTCTTCAATGAATGATAAATCAAAGGATCTAGTAAGGCCTTTCATTTAATGTCCCATCCAATACTTGTTTCCATCAGTCAATGAAGAATAAATCTTTTTCAATTTACTAGCACTTAAAATCTATTACTTTTCCAGGGAAGAAGTTTAACCTGCAAAAAGGGAATACATAGTTTGTTGTTTTTTTTTATTCTAACCTTGTTTCATTTTGTGGATGTTAAATTATCCAAAAAGCATGAGAAACAAGAACATGATTGTTTTTTCTGTTTACTCCCTGTGATAACATAAATACAATCTCATCTGTTTTAATGACAAGATTAGTTTATTTTGACATGTATTTAGGAAGGGGGGGAAACACAAAAATACTAAGACTTAAGATGAGTAAATCCTATGGATGTTTACATATATATATATATATTTTCCTAGCATACCTGTAGGAGGGAGTCTTTTGTCTAACAATTTAACCCTAGATAGGAAGAATTACAGTTTTTGTTCTCTCTCTAGAGGTAATTTTAATGTAAAATTTAATGCTAGTTCTAGAATTAATATTGTCAGACTACGTTGTATTTTGAAAAACTGATTATGAATTTTAAAGCAAATGCAAGAGAAGATCTCTACCTCTCTTTTCATGTTCATATTGCCAATGGATTTCCTTTTGTGGATTATTTAGATTTGAAATTTGTTTAATTTTGAGAAGTCTTAGTTAAAAAGCAAAAGTTATCTTCTTGTCATCAGTATAATGTTTCAACCAGGGTGAAGGTCAAAAAATTACATATTGTATTGCCAATGTAATTCAATGAATTATAAAAATGAGCACAATGACTAATTATGTGTCGTGATTTAGCAACAGCCAGCAACCAAATCTCACACAAACTCTCACCCACTCCTCCACCAGAATGATCAAGGAGACAACTGGAAGGGTTAAAAGATGGAAAACTACTGGGTTGAGATAGACGGTTTATGAGGGAAAAGAAGCTACACACACAAGTAAAGCAAGACAAGGAATTACTTCACCTCTTCTCATGGGCTGGCAGGTGTCCAGCTATTTCTAGGAGAGCAGGGCCCCATCACACCTAGCTGTTTCTTGGGAAGACAAATACCATCACTCCCAATGTCTGCCTTTCTTCCTTTCTCCCCTTTCTATGCTGAGCATGATGTCATATAGTCTGCAATACCTCTTTGGTTTGTTGGGGCCACCTGCCCCAGCTTGTCCCCTTCCAACTCCTTGTGCAGTCTCAGCCTCCTCTCTGGTAAGGACAAAGAGGGGGCAGATAATCAACAAATATATAAAAGAGGGCTGACCCAAATACTGAGCCTTCAGGAGTCCCACCAGTGATTGTTCACTAACGAGATGCACAACCTTTCACTGCCACTGTCTGGGCCTGGTCATCCAGCCAGGTTTCATGCAGCAAGGGTTTCACCTGTCCAGACCATGGGCTGCCAGCTTCTCCAGGAGAATTCTGTGGCAGACTGTCTCAAAGGCTTTGATGTCCTGGTAGACAATATCCACAGACTTTTCCTTATCCACACAGTGGGTCACCTGGTCATAGAAGGAGACCAGGTTGGTCAATCAGGACCTGTCTTTCCTAATCCCATGCTGGCTGAGCCTGATCCCCTGTTTGTCCTGTACATGCTGTGCAATTGCTTTCAAGATTATTTGTTTCATAATGTTCCCTGGCCCTGGAGTCAGACTGACAGGCCTGTAGTTCTCCAGACCCTCCTTGTGACCCTCTTTGTGGATGGACATCACATTGGCCAGCCTCCACTCACCTGGGACCTCCCCAGCTAATCAGGACTGATGGTAAATGATGGAGAGTGGCTTGGTGAGCCATTCCTCCACCTCCTTCAGTACCCTCACTGAATTCCATCCTACTCCTTACGTTTGTGAATGTGTAGGTGGCTCAGGAGGTCACTCCTTCCTCCTGGATTACAAGGGAGGCTCAGGGGCTGGTTGCCCTAAGGATGATCGTTCTTTAAAGAGTGATGGAAAGAAGGCACTAAGGTATTGATACAAAAAAGGCTGTATGGATGTTCAAAAAAATATGAGATTTTTTTCCCCTAGAGAATTTTTTTAGAATTCTACAGTTCTTCAAAAACAGATTTTACGTTTCTCTTAATTTCTAATATATTCTTATAATGCTCAGGCAGCCATAGTAAGTGTTTATAGCTCTTAATTAGAGGCAGTGAGAGAGGTGAGATACCTGAAGGTTTTATTAGAGCTTTGGGGAATAAGATTCATTCAAAATGACAAAACAAGTTGACAAATCCCAATCCCCCAAAGTCCCCGCAGATGTACCCAGAATGGTAGGCTCACTACCACGTCTTAACAATGAAAGACTGAACATCACATGATGAGATAAGTAGCTTAAATAGCTTGAATAAAAGGGGCATGAAAAACCTTAGGTAACAGGCAAATGTGAAAGAAATAGGGATGTAAATATTTTGGAAGCTGAAACAGACTTCAGATTTTTTAGAGAATAAACATTTTCAAGAAAAAAACACCCTGCCATACTGCCTCAAGGGAAGAATACTGGAGTCAAGAGATGTTATCTAAAGAAGCCTGGGAATAGAGTAGTTGTTGATGAGGGAAGATAAAAACTATATTTACCTAGCTGTGTCTTTAAGTCATTGAACTCACATTCCTAGTCATGCAAGAAAATCAGCATCTAAAGCATGCTGTCTGAAATGAATTAAGTTAATCTAACCAGCAGGAAATAATTCTGGAGTTAACCTAATTCTCTCATCCTTCTTACACAAACTGAATTGCTGACTTTAGAAATGTAAGAAAAGAAATGCATGCAGAGAATTTTAAACTATTTACTCATTATAGAAGGATGATAATCTGTAGTGCTGTTGCAGACATGGAATTTGTCAGTTTCTAAACAGCTCTTCCCTCCACAGGCTCACCAGGATGACATTGGCTTTTCAGGATTTTTATTATTTCAAGAGTAGGTTGCAGTTGAAATATAAAAAACTCTCACTGTCCTGTTTCTTTTAAACTCTGCCATACATCTGTCCATCTCTGAGTTGTAACAACTATGCTTACACAAATTTCAGCCAAAATTTCACTGATGTGTGGAAAAGTAGGTGCAGTGAAATAAAATACTTTAAAACTTTGAAGTCTTTACAAATTCCAGGAAAAATGGTCATCCTGAGGAAAGAAGAAACATGGAATCTATTAACCCCACTGGGATTTGTTCTTTATCATATTTTATAATGGCAGAATAATGTTAGAATGGATGTCTTGTGTTCTGCCTTTGACAATCTGAAGAATTCTAGCTTACTTTTTCATTGTCAGAAGCCTTTTCAAACCTTTCATTATTTGCAGAGATGACATCTAGGTTTTTTTGAGTGCCATTTTAGCTTTTTTGAAATAAAGGGACCAAAAGTGCACACAGTGTTTAAGCTATGGGTAAACCATAGACTGATACAGTTATTTCCTGTATTTATTTTATTCTTTGTTCCTTTTCTGCTAATTCATTACACTTATTTTGTTATAAATGGTTTCCACTGAATTCTATAATGATGTAATCCCAGAGATATCTTCCTTACAACTCCAGGTAGTGGTAAATTAGCAAAGACTATTAGTAGAAGACTGTAAATCTACAGAAATCAAGGGTTCATTAGTTCTGCTGTTTGTGAACTTGATGTCTAGAGCTAGGCAGAACTTCTGCAAGTCTGTAATATAAACTATCCATGAAAATAGACTAAGTTGGCTAATTAGATGAGAAATTCACATTTTTAAAGGACAAACATTTGAGAGATGGTTAATAGTGGATTTGCCTGTGTCTTGTTCCTATCTCTGTGGTGTAGGATTCAATTGGTGAACTGTAATTCACACAGAAAAAAATAACAGCAAAGCCTGCAGATGTTTTACTTATGTCAAGGGACAGTATGTGACAATTTCTGTTACTTTCTTTAAAACTTTCTGGAAGGAAAAAAATTGATGGACTATTTTACATTTTGAATATTCTGAAAAAAATATTTGAAATATCATTTTCTGCACAACCACAGAAGTGGAAGATCCATATTTGAAAAACATCCTTTGAAGGCTTAGAAGTAAGACTATTTCATAGGCAGTTACAGTATGCTTCTATGCACACATTTTCATCATCGACCAAAAAAATCCCAGATGAATTATGTCAGGCAAATCCTGCTGTTCAAAGTCCTTTTCATTAATCCTAACCTGCAGATAAATATACAAGGGGGCTGAGATTTGGAGACTGCATAAAAGATTGCCTTAGAAAGTTGTTCGCCGCTTTTGAGGTGTTTCCATATGCTGGAAAGGGCTTTTCACTCTGCTCCCAAACAGACACCTTTCCTGAGAATTCATTTCTCAAGCACCTAGATTCTATCAAAAGCAAAATATATTGTAGAGAAATGAGTGTATGCAACTTCTAGAGTATGTTTAAAGCAAAAAATAGAAAATGAGGCAGAGGAGAATACAGGGATATTCTAGTAATTTTGCAATGAAACAAAGACTAGTGTAAGAATCATAAATGTAGATTTTTCCAATTAAAAAAAAAATAGATTGAGAACAACAGTTTATGAAATTCAAATTTCCACCAGACATCTACCTCCAGTCTTCAGCATCTCATCTGCTCAAGCTTGGGACTGAAAATGAACTACACTGACTTACAACTTTCTTCTGCACAACAGCACAGCAGACAAGTTTCTGTAATTTAGTTTTATACACAGTTGCTCAGGACAAATGAAAATGTCCTCATTAGGCTGCCTAACCAAGGGAACTGCCTATTTCCTGAGTAATGATAAAGAACTGCAAAGTGTAGTCCTTTCCTAGAATGTGTTCCTCCTTCAGCTGGGTACCAGCTGCAAACTGATTTTCACAAATGTGTCTTCTTCCGAGTTTGATATTAGGTCTGATTTTTTCCACACTCAGAAAACTAAAGAAGATGGAAAGGAAATGTTTGGATCATGAAACATGTTGTGATTTTGAATAACTTTTCACTTGAAGAAGGCTGAGTTGTTTTTTAATACTGTATAAGTTTCTATTTTCCCCGAGTTTTCTGTGCTTTATTATTACTTGCTTACAGCAAATTTGCAACTGGAATTTAAACAATCATCAGAGGTCCTGTTAGTCAGTAATCATAGATATTCTTATTGATGTTTCCAGTAGGTTTTCTACATTTGTTTATATGACATTTTCACCTCTTCATAGAAGATTATAGCTATAATTAATGGATGAAGCCTACATTTAAAGATATTTTATATCATTTCAGCTACTTATAGAAAGTTTGAGTTTACATTTGTCTTAATTTTTGTGGAACTAACCATATGAGCTCCTAACTCCTGGCCAGTGCCATAAATGTTACCATACATAGAGTCAAACAGAGAAAAATAAAGTCAATATAATGAACAGGTTGTGTAATCACAGTTTATCTTTAAATGTGCATGCACAAAGAATCCCTGAGTATTAAGTTGCACAAATAACTTTATTTTAATAATTTCCTTGCTTGAATGCATTTACTTAACACTTACAATATTTAATAAGTTTTATATTTAATAATGGAAATCACAGAAGTGCCACCAGCATTTGGGAGGTAGTGTTTCTCTCAGAGCTTAAAATTCTGATCAGTTGTATTGAAGAATGAAATGCCTGCATTTTCTTTTGAAATTACTCCAAATGAAAACATATATCAATATAGGACCAGTACATTGTCTTGACAAAATGGGTTAAAAATTACCTTGACATGTAAGTATAGAGTATATACTTGAAAACCTAGTAGAACGATGGAAAATTAATTATAGCAATTGATAGAATGTATAAAAATCAAGCAAAGAATGGGCCAAAATTACTCTCTCAACAAATATGTGAGATTTGATTCTGATGCAATATGCATTGAAATTAGTATTTGCAAGGGTTAAAAAACTTCTTCTTTTTCTATCAGTAATCAAAACCTGAAAAGTCTGACATTTCCATGACTGCAGTTACTGTATACTCAGTATCTTCTCTATTAATGTGGGATAAGAGAAGAGGATAAAGTATACTGCAAAATTGTCTATAGATTTATTTTAAACTAAACTAAACTAAATTATTTTCTGAACAAAACTGCTGTGTGATTTATTTTGGTTTCTTCTTTAACACAAGGTATACACGACATGTAAAATAATATTTTACCAGTTTGAAGAGATCAACATGAACAGCTCTCAAACCTCTCATTTATTTGTGTAGAACTATACTGTTATAATGTATAATACCTATTTAGCAAGCATTCCAAATTTTTAGTTGCAGATATAAACCTTATCTGATATCAGAATATAATGGTTACTTTTGATAGGCTCTTGCTGAGCTCTGTGTTTATGTGGATCTGTCTGTGTTTTGTACACAGGAAGCTTCAGGGCTTCCTGAAGCTGCGAGGAACACTACCTAACACAGCCCATAAAAGTCTGTATGGTCCTGAGGCACTGATATCTATGCTTCATAACAGGCCAAATTTTGAAGACATGCTTTTCCTTTAGATCTCTTTCCTCCTATTTTTGTCTTTGACAGGCTGATATTTCTGACATCCTTGTCTTCCAGCAAAGATCTGGAAAACAAAAATAGTCACAACCCCCCCCTATTTTACTCTTGGTATTCTTACTCCATTTTTTCGCATTATCACATAATATAACATTTTTTCTTATTCACCTAAGATGTGCACTCCAGCACATGGCTGTGTGGAATACCATTTTAAAATATTACAATCCAGTCGCAGGAGGAGGATGATAACTTTTGGTAACAGATCAGAACAGGATGCAAGATTTCCAGAAAGAAGATGCAGGTTTAACTGCATTTCAACAGTATGTCATGGCCTTTGACTTAGAAAGATAGATCACCTCAGCTGAACCAGTGCTGGGAATTAGATTTGTTTCTTTTTTACTTATAGAATTTTTTTCTGTAAGTTGCTAGGAGACCAACTACTGGGTACTTGTAAGTGCTTGACCAAAACAAAGGTGGCCAGAAGTCAGGAGGGGGAAGATAATGCGAGTTTTGGGGGCAGGAAAAGGACGGGGCTGGGGGCAGCTAGGCTGGCTCTTGCTCTCAGCATTGGAGGGAGGACAGCCAGGCTGTTGCTTGCTGCGAGAGGAGTTCACTGTCACCACCAATTCCAGTCCTGGGAAACCTACCATCATCTGCTCCTGTGCCCAGGAGTTCTGAGCTCACCTCCTCCTGCCCTGCTAGAGCCAAGCCAGCCCTGTCCCGTTGTCACCGCTCCTTTGGCACTGCTCTTTTTGCTATGGTGGCCCTGCACCCTCCTGCCCTGCCAGGACATCCCACCCCTGCCTGCCAGGGACATTTCTGCCGCTCCAGCCACCACTGCAGAGCTTCTGATTTATCTCACCCACCAGCCTGGGGTTTTCCACTGTTCCAGCTTTGGTGCTCTCAGAGTCCTGCAGGGGCACCGAGATCAGACTGCCCCAGGCTTTGTGAAGCTAAACCCTCGAAGTTCCTGGTACTGTTTTGTTCTTAATGCTGTGGTTGTTGTTTTTTTTGCTTTGTTATACATACTAGTAAAGAACTGTTATTCCTACCCCCATAACTTTGCCTGAGAGCTCCCTTAATTTTCAAAATTATAATAATTTGGAGGCAGGGGTTTTTGAATTCTCCATTCCGAGGGAGTCCCTGTCCTCCCTAGCAGACACCTGTCTTTTCCAAACCAAGACAACCAGTTTCCCATTCTGGAAGTGGAGATCTGACATTATCCATGTACTAGCCATCAGAAAGTTAGCTAGGCTGCCAAATGGTAATTAAATGCAAATATAATAATTCAAATCCTTTTGCCTGTTTTTATACAGTGTCTGTGACTATGTTGGAAATCAATTTTTTTGACCTTAGTCCTTACTTTACACTTACAGAAAATAAATTTGATTTTCATTGTGACTACAGTTAGAGGACATGAAAAGCTTAGAGCTGAAAAAAAATTGGAACTCATGGTTTATTCTGGAACACTCAATTCTGGTGGAACAGATTTTAAACTACTTATATATAATTGTGAAGCAGTTCCATTCCATCCCAGGGAAACAGGGTAGAGGAATCTTCTGTAATTACATGATAAGATCAATATTGATACAGTATTAAAAGAAGCTTATAAAATAATAATCCTTTTATATAGCTTTAGAGGTGTCTGAGAGATTAAAACCAATATATTTTGCCATGCTTACTCAGGAATTTTTCTGAGTTAGGCAGACTTAAATAGATAACAGTCCCTGAGGATACAATCAAATGATGTTTCTCTTTTGCTTTGCTGTGTCAGTATTGGGAGGAAAGCTTTCAATAAAATAAAGTTTTCTGAGTGATATACAGTTCTTCCAACAAAAATTTCAGATACATATATAGATTTATGTAGGTATCCTTGCTTGTGGTTATATTTTAACAAATATATATATATATATAAAAGTAAAGTTAGTAGTAATTTGGAGATTTCATAAGAAAAAATTTAAAATATAGCCCCCCTTTTATAAAACCATTATAAGCTACTTACAGAACTGTAGATGGACATTTTCTCAAATGCCATGATTTAGGATCTGCTTCCATACATATTTAAACAATTATTACTGTAGACTTACAGTAAATAAACCTACAGTACAAAACTTACAGTAGAAAACACCTGTTAGGTAACACTGGTTATATTTATAGATTTGAGAGGTGTTTTGGAATTGGGATATAATTCAGGAATTCAATATTTCTTATAAATAGATCCTAAATTTTTGTCAAGCATACTCTTTCCTCTTTTACTCAAAAAGTCGTAGAATAAAAGAATAGTATAATACAAGTAGCCATAAAATGAAACCCACATAAACAAAGTTTAACACTGGACTTCGATATTGACCCTATTGACTGTGAAAGGTTATGCAATCTCTAATAGCTCTTAAATGCCTAATTCAGCTACAATCATTTAAAAAAACCTTTAAAATCCTTCATTTTATTTATAATTTGACCCAGTTTCTAATCATATTACAGAACATGTTACTGATACAGTGCACAGAAATGCCCTTATAGAAGCAACACCCCCCAAATTATGAAACAATTAACAGTAAGGCAGTTTAAATATAGGCCACGAAAAAAATCATTAGAAATATTTCATTTTAATAAAATCAGTATTTTGTATCTGATAAACCTGACACATTCAATAATCTTGGGACTTGTTGGTAGTCTTTGGAGAAAAGCTTAACTTTAGAAAATTTGTTTGGATTTAGAATTAAATATTTCATAAATTCCAGTTCTATGTATATTATTTCTCC
The DNA here is from genome assembly GCA_013400495.1 of Nicator chloris. NCBI lineage: Eukaryota > Metazoa > Chordata > Aves > Passeriformes > Pycnonotidae > Nicator > Nicator chloris. Next base: position 12,850 of record WAAE01016526.1, on the reverse strand, counting down.
ATGGAGTGAGCATCATCTTCTTGTCAATATTAAAGAATATTTTAAGTGCTGAAATTCCTCAGACATGCATCATATTCTTTCATGGATGCTACTGAAGCTTTGTGGATTTATGTTTGCAATAATTTCTTATTTAAAAGACAGGTTGCACATGTAAGTGAAACACAGAAATGGTAAATATGACATTGAATTCAAGGGCAGCTGAATTTGGTTTATAAGAATGTTGTCTCATCACTGATAGCAAGGCTACATTCATTTACTAAAACATGAAAGCAACCCCCTTCTCTCCTTTGGTCTGTACTCTTTTAATTGTCCTGTGTTACATCACCTGCTTGTACTTGCAGGAATGCAGCAAGTTTTTACATCTTTTTATACAATGGACAAAAATGACATGGTCAAGATATATGGATACTGGTCAAAGAACCCATCAAATCCAGTAACTTAATTCTTTTTGGCCAACTAATATTTTATTTCTAAATTTTGCAATGAGGTGCACATGGAGATAGAAGTGATATTGAAGTTTTCTTCAAAATTTTACCTTTCACATCACAAGCCATTTTAAATGTTTCATATTTAAATTATTTTCTTTTTAAAATCCCTTTATAATCATGAATAATGTTTCTTACAAATTTTCCAATAAATCTGTGGCTAAAAACTATGCACAACAGAGAAAAGAGTTGAGGATCCATAACCAAAATAGTAACATTTGAGACAGCAGAATAAAATGAATTTTTACTATATTAAATTAGTTATCTTCCATGAGGAAACACTCAAAGAGAGCAGTAAGAATTTTTTCTCTAAAAGACAAATGAAGAAAATTAATATTAATTAGTAAAAATTTCTATACAATTAAAAGTACAAAATGGATGCATATTTAACCACAGAATACATTGTTAGGATGCCGCTTTTAGTATACCTGAAAAGGAGAGAGCTGAAGTATATCTGGGGTTTGTGCATAAGTAGTCTGCTTGTATTACATGCTCAGAATTTAGTGGAATGTAAATTCCTAAGGAATGTAGTAGTTACTGGTAGAATAATTTTATTTGTGGCATCTTTCCCAGATTTAAAAATAAAGCAGAACTTATATGATAATTTGGTTTGACCTATTGCACAATATGACAAAGAATTCTGATTGAAGAAAGAATTACAGAAGGCTGTGTTCTTTACAAAAAATTACCATGTTCTTTCAAACAATGTTTAATTTCTCCCAAGAACTGCAGTAACAGAAAATTCATTACATTCCTTCGTAAATTATTCCACTTCTGTGATTAGTCCCACTCTTTATAAGTTCGCACATATTATTAACCTGAGTAAATTTTTCCAGTGTAAATTTTAAATGTTGTTTCTGTAATGCTCTTTTTCCTAGGCTGAAATTCTGCATCATCTCATAAACAAAGATCATAAATTACCCTACATTTCGACTTCTCTACAGGGAGGGAAATTTTAACAATTTCATTCCATTTTCACCCTGATCAGAGAAAATTAATAAACAGTACATTCCAGGTAATACACACAAAGAAGAAAGAGGTATTTGTCTTTCACGCCTAAGATTTTTAGATGTGTCTAAATTTTTTCAGATGAATTCCTGCAGCAATGGGGAACAAAGAGACAGAGACACCCTTATACATCCAAAGGAGATCTCTTTATTTTAGAAATCATCCCTCTTTTACACCTTTAATCTCAACCAGACAAAACCAAAACTGAACAGAAGAAGGACACCCATTGGCTGCCTCAGCTGCAGTCACCAGCTGAGGAGATCTCTTTATTTTAGAAATCATCCCTCCTTTACACTTTTAATCTCAACCAGACAAAGCCAAAACTGAACAGAAGAAGGGCACCCATTGGCTGCCTCAGCTGGAGTCTGCTGTCCACAAGTCATAACTCCTTCTCATCCCCCAGCCATCCATCCTGCAGCTGTGCCTTCCCAACAAGGTCTTCTGGTGAGCATAAGCTTTAACAACTTTAACAATTATAACCCCATATCTCACAAATTCCTAAGAGAAAAAAAAGTAAAGAAATTAATGAACAAACAAACAGTGTCATTTATATGTGTCAATTCCATTGAGAAAAAGAGTCTAATTGCTTGTAGTCTGCCACAGAGCTACACTGCCCAGGTCTCAGTGCTATTTACACACCAAAACTTTGCTGTGCTATATTCTAAGCACAGACTTAAACTCCTGGATGTTTTCAGAGGAATTGGGGAAAATTAAACAAGAACAGGCTTAGATATTTGCTGTGCAATCATATGCATGATAACAACAGCCAAAATCAAGCATTTTAGAAAAAGAAGGAAGATTCATAGACTTTATGTACTTGTGTGTTACATATATTTGTATGGAAAAATGAAGTTAGGAAGGAAAAGGAAACAAACAAAAAAAAATGATAATTTAAGGTTTATGAACCTGGTAAGAAATCAAATGTGGGAAGTTCATTTCACCAGCAGAGAGAAATCATTTGTGCTGGAAATGTATCTTGTTGGGTGTACTGAGGTGGAGTGAAAACTTGTCCCAGCAACACCTATAGCAAAATTCCTGTTAACTTTAGTCTGTGTGTAAAATGGGTTCAAATCTTTCTCAAAATCCAAAAAGCAGAGTAAACTGGCATATCTCACCTTCCCCAAGGTAACTTTACTCTGCATTAATAACTGCAGAGTAACCTGGAAGCAGGTGGTACAATGCAGTATCTCATAGTTAATAGACGTTTTTATAGAACATATGTCCAGCTGCAGGTCTGCATAGTTGTCATGAGCCATGAATTCCACAAGAAGATGTCAATGCTGGTCGAAATGTACCCTTATCTCAAAAATTTTGAGATGCCTTTAAAATAGTTGTACCAAACCTCCTTATCTGTATATTCAAAAACAGCATTTAGTTTTCAAAATATGACAAAGATGGTCTTCCTTTCCTTAGCTACACAAAGGTATGAAAGTACAAGGATACAAATGACAAGAATGGCAAAGGTAAAAAAGAGAACCACAGAAAGAATAGAAAATGGAACAGGAAAAAAGAATAATATATTTCTTAATATTTTTCTGCTTCTTTTTTGCTGATACCAAATTGTTGTCTCTCGATCAAGTGACATCCTGCAACTCATAGTCTGACCATCCTATTTCTCCAGTAGCTATCTCTTAGATATCATGTTATTTTCTTTTATGAAGCCTATGTTTAATGAAATAGCTGAGCCTGATAGTCAATATACAATCCAAAGCTTAAGATGAATTGAGTCCAAAACGTGCAGAATATTGGGCTAAACTCACTAGTTCTGGGGAAGAGATGAAACACCATGGCTCCATTAAGACCAACCAAATCAAATTTGTAGAAAAATCTCTTCTGTCCCAAGAGCATCTTTTCATTCACAACTTTGAAATGCTGCCATTTTTCATAATTGTTTCGTTTCCTTTACATTATTTTTTCTACTTCACCAGAAGCTTTGGATTATGTGATGCTGATTGTTATCCAGAGTGGCAAACCTCCCTGACTGAGGGAGTTTCACTCCTAGTCTCTTAGTTGTGACTCTCTACAGTTCAGAACTTTTTTTCAGAATATATTGTACTTGAATTCTGCTGTTAACTGAATGGCCTTCAAAGTTATGATAAAATATAGAAAGATTCTCAGCGATCAAATCCAGGATTTTTTCTTTTTTTTTTTAGAGATAATTTTAAAAAAGACTCACCCATATCTTTAAGGTGTTAACAGAGAAATCATTGTGTACAGATGAGAATTTCATACCTGAAATTATACCTCTCTTCAAGGGAAAGATTTAGTGGATTTCAGCCTACAATATATTGTCAAAATGAAAGCTTAAGAGAGTGCTTCATTAAAATAATTTTTGGGCTTTAATTGTGATCAGTTTGAATGAGCTCAGGTTATTACTATTTTTGTGGTTTTAGGGTAAGAGATAGATTCCATTTACGGTCAGAGTAAAGATTTTTTTTTTTTTTTAATCTCCCTTCACTATAGCTAATAATATATGAAAGAACAGTGTTAACAGACAGCCTGCACATCAACTGGGTTCAGGCCACATCAGGCATCTCCTTTCTGAGCTGTGACACTTCACATTCCGTGGACATGGATGGGCATGGACGGGCAGAACTGAATTATCTCCCTATCTAATCTTTCAGCAGAAGTGTAGTAAAATAGGGACAGCTAGGAAAGTAAATTGCCCCTTACCCAACTTCACACAAGGTATCAGAAATCTTCTTCTTCTAGACATAGCTAACTGGGCTACATAAAAAATATCCAAATATACAGTTCAGAGTCTTACCATCTGGTCAATTAAAATTGAAAAAAGCTCACATTTCTTGCCAATGTAAGGATAACAGTACATCAAGCTAGATAATATTTTTATAATGTGGCCTCCCTTTAGCAAAAGCAATTTATTTATCATCCATAACTAAACTATGCTAACACATGAAGAAGAGAAAACCTGTTCAGTCTGTAGACTTTCATAAACTTCTATCTACTAAGAGGATACCTTCTTCTGGCGTTGTCTTTATGTGAGTGAAAAACTTGAGACCATGATTGGCAAATAAAGTTAGGAGCATGAAAATATAGACTTTACAATTAAAAAAAAATAGCTAAAATAATCCAAAAATCTAAATTTACTTCCTTTTTCTTTATAATACAACTCCCTAAAGAAAAACCCTTTAAGTAGATGTATGGAAGGGTGTAAATATATTTCTATAAATTTTGTTTAAAATTGTTAACACAGATCTTTGAGGATGTTGTCTGCTGGTTTTTGTACCCCCCTGAGAAGCATGTATTTCTTTCAGTTTGCATGAAATGTTCAAAGAAGTCAACTAGCTTAATAAAATGCTAGCTAGCAGACTTTTAGTCCCAGGGTGATCATCTGTGTCATCTGTAATGAAAAGTGTGGGGTTTATTAGATTGGAAATTATATACTTTACATGATTTTTTTTTGCCCTCCTTAGCTTTTCTCCTTTTAAAAATTCATAGCAAGCTTTAACAAACACTTGCATTTTCTTTTTCACTTATGTAGCCAAATATAGTGCATGGGTACATTAGGAATGTGCTTTGCCAAGAAAGGGTGTAAAACTGATGACATTAAACGAAAAATACAGATATTTAAATTAGTAATACATTCTTTTTTTTTTGGGGGGGGGGTGGGACGTTTGCATAAATACTCCATAGAATTATCATGTAATTTGATTTTTTGCCAGTTTGTCTTTACTGATCAGGAACCAACTTCTTCATTCTTGCTCTTATCTTGAAGACTCTCTGTAAGGCAATGGAGCTGTGATGTACAAAAGTAGGAACCAAAAGCATTCTGCTAAACCAATTGAGAATATATTTAAATTCAACAAAAGCCTGAAAAACCTGGTACTTAATTGTTCTCTGTTCTCTGTGACTTAATAAAATGATGAAATTATGTGACATAGGTTTTCTGTTGCTATAAAAAGTGAGAAATTTAGATATAAAGTGCCAATTTAAAAAAAATAAAATATTAGGCAATTCCCAGGAATCTTGCAAAACTGACAAAAAATATTCACTGAGAAATTCTATGTGTGCTATGGAAAACATATAAAACAAATTGTCTCCCTGCACTAGAGTGCTACTTTAGAAAGCCTAATTTGTTGTAAATCAGACTAAATTGCAGATTAAAATGAGAACATTGCTACCTTGCACTTCACGTTGCAATGCTGTATCCTAACAGCGTGTAAGCCATCACAAGATTTAGAGCTCTGCACAATCAGGGACAACAAAATTAGAAATAAATGGAGAGGGATCAATACAAAGTGTTGTCTGGCATAATGAAACAGCCCCTAGGTAGAAAATCTATTTTATTTCTCTCTCAGCAGCTGTACTCTTTGACAATCTCTGAACCAGTCCAGTAAACAGCCAGGTTATTTATTTTATTGAGAAAAACATGGAGTTACATGCTTTATATTACACAAATACAATTATATTGATCAATAAAGCGGTTAAACAATTTAGCTTTTATTGCTAAAGATACTTGTGTTAACACTGCTTTTATTTAATACAAGATTAAGAATTACCTTGTCTTTTATGCTGTTATGCCAATCAATGCTTAGCAGGTAATGCCATCCACCGTGCTTTCATGCAACATCAGACTTTGTGCCAGATGTTGTTGAGTAATGACAGAAATAAAAATATTCCTTACATGACTGAACACTCAGTATGTAGTGTGGAATGCTCAGAGCCTACTTTTTTCTTTGCTTTTATATTTAGGTCAAGGTCTAGGAAAGACTTGCCTATATACATTGAGATTTCTAATACAGAACATTATGCCACTCATGCCTCTTTGTCTCATTTTCTTCCAAAGCCTCCCTGGATGCAGAAAATACTGCTTTTGTACATGCTCATGGGTGGTTCAGTCAATAGGGATACAGACCATGATTTCAAATCTATTTTTATGAGAATTAAGATGTTCTTAGCACTTTCAGCTGTTCTTAAGTGGATGACCTTGGCAGTCTTTCCAGATTGCTATTGACTGGCCCTGTTACTGCACTATCAACACTAAAAACAACAAAAACAAAACCAAACAAAAAAAAGCATGTGGGCTATAGAGGTGTCTGAGTACACAAAGCACTCTACGTTTATAATGAAGGCATAATAACACCAAGTTTGGAGTTTGAAATATGTTCCATCTCCTTTTGACAAGCTCAAGAATCTTCACAGTATATTCTATATCTTGTTCCAAGTGTGAACTAATTTAGATTCTGTTCAAAGCTGTCACAACTCCAGAGATTTCATTGCTCATTTATGCAGGTAATACTAAGTAAATTATAATGTTTTAAATGAAATGCCAAAGGCAAGACAAAAAAGGAAAAAAAAATAGGATGCTGCATTGCTACCATATTGATACATTTTTTTTCTTCTAATTACTACATAGAGCTTAAATGATTCATTAAATTCTTGACATTTATAGCTCAGACCTGCCATAATATCCATATTATGAAATCTGCTTACACAAGGAAAAGGTCTTCCTTATTTTTAATTCTTTGTTCCATTAAAGTTATTAATCTCTTGAGCCATCCACAAAAAACATCAGTTAGCCAAAATCCCCTTACTACCACTAACATCTGAAACAAAATCAAGGAACTATGTATTTTGTAAAATTTTGTAAGATTTTGATAGTAAACAACCTTTCCCATGATGGAAGAGTTTGAATAATTTATTGGTTCAACTGTGTCTATTTCTGTATTCAAGATGCTATTATTCAGAAGTCTAGAATATGGTAAACTTACATGTATGTGTTAGGCTAGCAGCATTAAAGAGTCTATCTAGTAAATCAGAAAAAGTGAAGTTTCTTAAAGAGAGCTGAAGATGATTAAGTATGACTGCTATTGGTGCTGATTACTTAGCATACAACAGTGTTGTCCTTAACTTTGTAAGCATGAACTTTTAGATGTCAAACTACCAAAACAGATGATAAATTTGCATCCAAAAGTACAAAAGACAGTTTTCATATACTTGTTCTAACTTTTTAAGCTGTGTTTCAACAGCAGTGCTTGGTTTACATTGTTCATATTCAATAAAAACTAAACAATTGGATTTTAGAAAACGTACTTGCCAAAAAAAAAAAAATCACGATCATGTTCAGTTAAAGGTCTGATTTGGTCTAATAGATCACAATGTGGTTTTTTGTGTTTATTTGTTTGTTTGTTTGTTGGTTTGGTTTGTTTTTTTGTTTGTTTGGGGGTTTTTTTGTTTTGTTTTGGGGTTTATTCTTTTTGGTTTTGTTTTTGTTTTTTTTTACTTCTCCGTAAATTCTATATCTTTCACTATGCAATCTAATGTAGGGAATGAGAAGCTGAAGAGCAGCACTGTGGAGGAGGACCTGGGTTTCCTGGCTGACAGAAAGTTGAATGTGAGTCAGCAGTGCTGTGGCAGCCAGGAGGGTCAAGCCTGTCCTAGGGAGCATCAGGCACAGCATTGACAGCCAGGCTATGGAGAGGATTGTCCCACTCTGCTCTGCACTGGGGCAGCCTCACCTTGAGTGCTGGGAGCAGTTTTGGGCACCACAATTTAAAACAGACATTAAACTATTGGAAAGTATCTCTCAAAGGAGAGCTGCAAAGATGGTGAAGAGCCTAAGGGGAAGCCATGTGAGGAGCAGCTGAGGTCACTTGGTCTGTTCAGCCTGGTGGAGGCTGAGGAGAGACCTCATCAGAGTCTGCAACTTCCTTGTGAGGGGAAGTGGAGGGGCAGACACTGAGCTCTTCACTCTCATGACCAGTGACAGAACTCAAAGAAAAAGCATGAAGCTGAGTTTGGGGAGGTTTAGATTGAATATTAGGAAATGGTTTTTCATCCAGGTGGTGTTTGGGCACTGGAACAGGTTCCCCAGGGCTGTGATCACAGCATCAATCCTGACAGAGTTCAAGAAGTGTTTGGACAATACTCTCAGGCACATGGTGTGACTTTGGGTGTCCTGCCAGGGCCAGGAGTTAGACTAGATGATCCTTGTCTATCTTTTCTGACTCAGCACATTCTATGATTATAACAAATCTAGATGAATTTTAATACTTATTGCAAATATAAAGATGAGAAGGTAACAAGTAATAAGAGCAAAAAGTAATAGGACCAGAGACATTGAATTTATTTTATTCTACCCTTCACAGAAAGACTAAAGGAGTAGAAAAGGCGCAGTTTCAGCTATAAATCTGTGATGACATAATATTACTGTAACACCTCAGCTGTGTGTGAGAACGGACACCATCTGTCCAGTTTTAATTCTCTTAAAAGAAGCCCCCTGAGCTATCACCTTTTCCTCAACTGTTTAGAAACAGGTCATTACTTTATCTGACATCTCAGCTACCATCTGCTAAGAAATTTTATCTCTTCATCTGTCCGATTGTTTATATAGCTTCGTGCCACAGAAATGGAAATACAGGAAAAGAAAAAATTTCTCAGAGGTATCTCAAAAATCTTTTATCAGACATTAAAAATCTAAACTGCTAAGACACTGCATTTTTTTCTTTATTTTATGGCTCAAAAATCTGTCTCTGGATTTAGTATTAACTTTGCATGACTAAAATTTGTTACTCAGATGATGTATTTCTACCATATTCTATTTGATTACCTTATTGTTCATGTTCATTGATCACGTTTATCATTCATCTCTCCCTTCTTAAGAGTTTGCGTTTTCTTTTCTATGACAATAGCAATGTTTTGGGTAAACTTGGAGTTCTCTTGTCTTTAATATTAGGAAGTTTTAACATACAGTTTTAATTTTTTATTTTTGAGCATTTAATCACTTTGATTTCTACACAATTTTAATTTTGTTTTAATGTAAGTATTTGATAGGAATGGAGTCCTGTATTTCTTATTTGAATCAGAACTTTTGTCTATTCAGTTGGGGAATGTGACTTAGTATGCTCTGGCTAAGAAATTTTAAATATTTTTTCCACCAGTATATGTTCACATGAAATGTTTTTCAGAAATGGAGTAACTGAAGAAGTTCAATGAAGTGTGTTCTGAATACACAAAGACATCTGGGAGAAACAAACCCCAACAAAACAAACCCCAAATTAAAAGGCAATAAAAGGACAGAAAATACTAGGAATTATTTTGAAAAGTGACATGGTAAATTCCAGTTCTGTCATCAAGAGCTGGATTGCATTATTTTATCTCAAGTCGAAGAGAATATCAACTAAAGAGAAAGATAGTCATCAAAAGAAAACAATTAATAATTAATTGAGTATGCACCAGAACTTGCTTATGGGACAAACACTTTTCATTGTTATGTTCCTAAATATCTACTAACCAGAGTAGTTAAAAACTGTATCCAACTAAACTGACATTGAAAATGTGTATTTGGAATTAATATGAATTCTGTTAGTTCTAAAAGCCAGTGACCTTTAAATGAATGGAAGCCTTCTTTAGATGAGACTTTTTATAAGCATTTTCCAGGATATTTTTTACATACTCTCCTAATAAATCTGGCACAGGCTCTTGATGGAGACAAATAACTGGACTAGACAGATGGATAACCTAGCCCTGCATCACTAATTATACATTCCTCACCAGGACAATTTTCTATATTAACACACATTTTTCAAAGCTTTTTTTTTTTCCTTCTGAAATTTTTATTTGCCCCTTCATTCAATACAAAATGACAATGTTACACATAGACCAGCTCTCTAACTATGTTATGCTATTTTTATTTTTTTACACTTTAATAGTAGAAATAACTGTCATCTGCAGACATTATTTTGTACTTTTCTCTCATTCTTCTTTATTTCTAATATTGACAGAAGAAAACTTTTATAAAGAAGATAATTCTATAAAAAAGAATTTATATAGATATAAAAGGTATAATCCTATAAAAATAATACTAATATGTACAAAAATAATCTCTCAGATACATCTTTCCCCCAGATTCATCTCATTTCTCAGATTCATCTCTCCATCAATTTCTATGTATTCTCCACTCTGTGCATACATATTTTCATCATAATCTCTGAAAATTTGTCTTTTTATAGAATGCAGAATGATGCTTAATATATATGCACACACTTTGTAGCGACTTGCAGTCTTAATGCCGTTATGGACGTTTTTGCCTTATCCTTCAAACTTCAAGTTATCTTGATACTTCTTTTGGGATTTTTAATTCTCAACTGAATTATATTTGTATATCTTGTTTAGAAGAACAGGACCTTCATGGGATAACAATTCATAAGAAAAAAAGTTGATAGAAAGTTCATAACTTTCCTCTTTCTTTACTTTGATGACATTTGTGTTATGTCTCATTCTAAATTACAGATTTTACTTCGTCTTGACTCTCCCTAAGTATTTTTAAAACTCTTAGTAGTTTTCTTTTTCAATACAATGGTTCAACATTATTAATTGTGATATCTTTCTCTTATTTTTAATAAAACATTTTTGTTTTTGAGAGATTTCTAGAGCTCTCTTGACCCTGCAGCTCACCTTCTTTCTTTTTTTTTTTGTGGAAATTTCTTCTGCATTTCATAGCATGCAGATTAGTCTTATGAATGCTTTTGTTATTTTTTTAAATTTTGCTTGGCTTGATATTTCAACATGCTATATCTTCTAATTTTTTAACCTTCAATGTGTCAGAAGTGTTGTCATAAATTAATACTGTTTACAAAAGCTGCAATTCTATTAATTTCTAATTAGATATTTATAATACACTCTCAGTGACATCACTGAGATCATCATGTCTTTTTCAGCTGGATTACTAGAGTGAAGACACCCTAGAGCAGATTTTTTTTTGTGATAGTGTGAAGTTCATTTCTTCTGGATTCTGTGATAATTTTTGGTTAAAGCTTATGCCAGAAAATTCATAAACCAGGTGTGAATATTTGTAAAGAGGCAACATGTTGTTTATCTCCTATCTTTCCATCAAGGACAGATTATTTTCTACAGCTGAAAAATGAGGCTGCAGATTCATGAATAAATTGTTATGAAAGGTTTTTACTTTTGATACCAATAAGGATTGGCAGAAAAAAACCCATCTTGCTTAATAGATTCTGGCTTTACAATCCATTCAATTTAATAATGAAAGTAGGATTCTGGACAAGACAGCTAAGCCACAGGACTTTACATACCCAAAAGAAATGTCATCCTGTGGGAATCTAATCCAATTGTGTAAAGGCAAGGTTGGGTTTGGTGTTTGGAAACTGCAAGTAGCTTTGAAGTGTATATGTTCTTTGATGTACAATGTTTTCATTGTGGGATTGTGCAAATTGGTTTGTTCTTATGAATAAAACAAGAAATTACCATTTTGTTTACGATTTGTATGCCATATGGAGATAGCAGAGAAGTAGATGAAAATTGGGTACTGTCCAGTCACCCTCCAACATTGTCACAGTAGATTGCATTTGCAAGTTTTGTAACTATAATAATGTTGCATCTATCTGACCACAATTCAATGCCTGTACCCATATCTTTGGAAACCTGACAGTTACAAAAAATGCTTGTCCTTCACATTTCAAATGTACTTGATGAAAAATTATTTTACTTGTTTCTTTCTCAATGAATACATTAAAATTTTGCTCGTTGCTCACATTTATAGGTGTTCCAATGAAGTACGGAACAATGGAAGCTATCAAATTAACGATGTGTTATCACCTGGTAACATAGGAAAGGTGTAACATTTTTAATAGGAGAGACTAGATTAATGTCATTTCAGCCACCAGGAGCTGGGAATCAATTTCAATGCTAATCAGTGGTTTAAAGAATAGATTAGCAATGCAGCAACTGCCATTAACCTTTCAAGCACTGCCTCTATATGAAGCTTCCTGCAGAGGCATAAAGCAGTGTGTAGCTGTGACACAGAGCAAATAAAATACAAAAAGGTATTGAAGATTTTCTTAGTCTATTTTATGACAAAACTATGCTCTAAACAAATCTTGCTTAAAAAATAGAAAAGCCTTACCTTATGGAAAAAAACCCCAACCCAACACAAATATAAAACAAACAAAACCCCAAAAAACCAGCCCAAGCCCCAGCCAATTTTATTTTTTAAATAAAATACTTGTTTTTGAGCTGGAGTTGCCTGAAATACAAAGCACCATCCATGTGAGATGAATATATGCAAGTAACACCAAGACAGCAACGATCTGCAGCTGAAGTGTGAATAAAGTATTAATTTCACTATTTCACTGGCAGACACGCACATTACGCTACTAACTTAACCCAAAGTTAAAAGGGACAAAAAGAACATGTGACAGGCCCATTCCCTGCTTTGATATAACATTGGGCCTGGCATATGCACATTCCTTTGCAAGGCTGTGATTTTACAGCTCTAAGCTTCTCTCTCTTTTCCCCTCCTCCTGCACCCAGAAGCCTAGGCCTATGGAGAATGCTTTTTTAGTTCTTTTGCAGCATTCTGTTATCTTCTACAG
>WAAE01016524.1:0-41130 GCA_013400495.1 Nicator chloris | reverse complement strand
ACTATAAAGTTGCAACTTTTCTCTTAAAATGGTAAGGAAAAAAGGCTTTTTAGGAGTACAACGATGGGTTTGTTTCTTTTGGAAAGCTTCAGCAACTCTTCTTATGGTGAGTTGAGCTTTAGGTGTTAAAGTTTTGGGAGACTTAATGTCACAGTTTCTTTTAAGTAAGTTAAAAAGTGGAGTAAGTTCATCATTGGTAATTCTTAAAATAGGTTGAATCTAGTTAATTTCTCTTAACAGTTGTAAGTCTTGTAAAGTATTGATGTTGGTTTGAAGTTGTATTTTTTGTGGAGAAATCATCTGTTCTGTTATCTTTGACCTTAGATATTTCTAGGGTGGGATGTTTTGTATCTTCGATGTAGAAATTTTTAGTCTGGTATTTCTAATTTTAGTGACAACACTGTTGCGAATTTGTTCTATCTTAGTTTGTGTTGGTGTAGTGATGAGTAGATCATCTGTGTAGTGTAGAATCATGGATTGTGGGTGTTTCTGTCGGGTTGGGGACAGAGTATGTGCGACAAAATATTGACAAATTGTAGGTGAACTCTGTATCCTTTGAGGAGGAGATTTCTAGTGATATCTCTGTAGTGGTTCCTTCTATTCATGGTTGGAACTGAGAAGGTGAACTTTGGAGCATCCTCTGGATGAAGTGGTATATTGAAGAAACAGTCTTTTATGTCAATAATGACAAGAGGCTAGTTCTTAGGAATCATTGATAGAGTGGGAAGTTTAGGTTGGAGTGGTCCTATTTCGACAGTCACTTCCTTGATTTTCTTTAGATCATGAAGTAGTCTTTAGGAGTCTGAAGTTTTCTTGTGGATGACGAATACTGGAGAATTGGGGTTGTTCGTGGGAGTGATGTGGTCTTTTAGCAGTTACTCTATTACTAATTTCTTGAGAATACTGAATTTCTTTTCTGGTAAAGGCTACTGATCAATCTAAGCTGGATTGTCAGTTTTCTAGGATAACTTTAAAACAGGGGATCTCAATGTGGTATTTATTACAGTCTTACTTCTAGTTTTGTCATCTACTGTGACAGTATGTCTCTTCTTTATACTGTAATCAGTCTCTGTACGACGAAGGGACGTACAGTCGTCTTCTCTTTAGGACTTGTAATAGTAATCATGGATTTACTTTGTAAACACACAGTGGCACTTTTAATCTTTGTGAGAGCCTTAATAGGTGATACTAAATTGTAGTCACTTGGTTAAAATAAATGTGAAATCACAGTTACATCAGCACTAGTGTCTGGCATACTTGTAACATAAATTGTCTTGCTATGATGAGTCAGGTTACAAGTTAGTTCTGGTTGGTTTTGGCTTACTCATTCTACTTAGAAGACGTTTGGTATTAAAGTAGAATTCACATCTGAAACACCTTGGTACATAGTTGGATTAGTTAAAAATGCATTTTGTTGAATTATATTTTGTTTGGATATGTCTAGAGGTAAAGTAAGTGTAAAAGTAATAGGTGTCTTGGGTTGAATTAATATAGGAGTATTGAGTGGATGAGCTAAAATTATTAGCTCTTCATCGTAGTTTGCTGAAATAATAACTGGAAAAATTAGTAGTGTAAGACTTGCATTGTTGTCTTTACTTATAATTAAGAATTTTTGTCCTTGTTGTGATTGACCAGTAATTCCTGTAGGTATACGTTTATGACAATTTTTCAAAAGGTATATTAATTTTGAGTTTGCTAACTCAAGTGTTGTCTCTGGGGGTAATAAAGAGGAACAGTTTGTGGCACTGGTGGCAAAGGTAAATGTTGTGGTTGGCTTTGGGGTCTCTTAGGTAAGGTTAAAGGGACAAAGTTCTCTGGAATTTGAGGTGTTACTATTTGTTTTATGACACGGTGGTCTGTGCTCTGTTTGGAGTTTAAAGGTAGAGGATTACTATTTATATCATATTTAGAATGATAGCTCTTTGTGTAATGTTTTCTTTTTCGACATTGGGGACAGTACCTTATGATAAATATAAATGTATTTTTCTTGTCTTCTATTTTCCTGCGTTCTCTAAGAAAGTTTTAAAGTTCCCAGACTTTTTCTCAACTCTCTTTTTGCCTACCTCCTGAAGCCTTCTTTACAGTTCCTAAAAACCCTTTTACCTTTTAAATTCCCACAGACTCGAGGCACAATCGAGGGAGAGGAGAGACCACCCGCTTCCACACTGTCAACGTGGCACAGCCTGTCCGCTTTAGCAGTAAGTTGCAGACTGGGAAATCTGGGCCATCTTTCTGCTAATTAATTTAGAAATTTAGGCTATTTTTAAATGAAAAGGTAATAGGCTTTTCTCTTTCATAGCTTTCTGACCAAACTTTGACACGCAATGCTGTTTCAGGTGTTTGTGCATTCCTTTTATATCTGTCCTGCATGGTTTATATAGCAGACCAGTACATGTAAAGAATGCTATGTCCATATCAATCCTCTTTGGTGAAACCGGAGTTGCAATTTTCTGTTACAACTCACTGCAGTTACAGAAAACAGAATAAAGAGGCTTGAGAGCAGAACAGTGAATTGCAATGAACAGAAAACAGTTTCTGAATTTTAAGTTTCTTAGGTAATGCAAAATTAATAGTGCAGATGCAGGTGCTAAAATCATATTTCACGTCTATTTTAAATGTCACCCTCCTGTCCTGTGATTCTCCCATCACCTCCAAGAATGTCAGTCAAAAGCCCATGGGCCTGTTTCATCCAGAAATGCCTCAAGGCATTGTTTCAGGTTCCCTCAGTTGAGTTAATTGAGAGAAAGCAGAGACAGCAGTTCACACCATCACCTTCTTACTTCCTAGAGATCTGCTTTATGGTGATGTTTTTTCCAAAGCAGCCAAGAATTTCCCTTTCCTGGAACTCCTGTCGTCTTAAATGATTGACTCTGGGGGCAGGATTATATGAATACTATTGAACTGTAAGAGTAGGCTGAAAACTTCATAGCAAGTTGGATGTATAGCTAATCACCTAATAGAAAGACACAGTCAGTAAACTGGCCACCTCCAGGGTTTTTGTGCTGCTTATTTTTGCTTGGATTGATCAAATTTATTGGTTTTATAAAGATGTGTAGGGACGTCTTCCACAGTAGATGGTCAGTCTTAATTAAAGATTTTAAAGACTGTGACAATGTGATGGAACTTCACTAGGAGCTTCATATTTTTAAAAACGTGTAAAAAAATCAACATTTATCAGAAACTGTAGTAAAGTAATTCTTCAGGGATCTGTAATGTGTGCACCTCCTCCTGCAGAGGTGAAGTACGGCTTCACACGGCTGTGTGTACGTGTCCCAGTGATTATTGATTTGGATGAATTATCTTAAAGATCCTAATTTGGGGGGAATGGTTTCCCTTCTACTCTTCATGTTTCCTAGGAAAGTGCCCAACAGGATGGCACCACTATGAGGGCACAGCCAGCTGTTACAGGGTGTATTTAAATGGGGAGAACTACTGGGACGCTGTGCAGACATGTCAGCGGGTGAACGGATCCCTCGCCACCTTCACTGCAGACCAGGAGCTGAGGTTCATCCTGGCACAGGAGTGGGACTTGGAAGAAAAAGCATTTGTAAGGAAGGACCAGCGTAGGTGAGTAGGAAGAAAAGGACAAAGATCTCATGTTACAGAGGATGGTTTCTGCGTGGTACAAATACTGGTGGTTCGGTTTGTGTAGAAAATCTAATGGTAAAATTGACACTAGGTGAATAACCCAGCATGAACGTGCTGTTTGGCAGTGCCCCATCTGCAGTTTGTTTTAATTAATATTAGCTGATAATTCAATTCAGCAGAGTCTTCTTATCTTGAGGTTGTCTTAGCAATGGACAGGTATTCTTGAACTGCATCAGGGAAGGTGGATTTAGCAATGACTGCTGCTGCACTGCCTTGTATAGAAATAATTATTTAAAATTTTCAACAAGATTTTGATTTCCGTGAAGTACCTGTAACTCTAACAAAGGGCAACTTTGTGATAGGAATGAAGTAAAAAGGCATTCTGAGTTGCAACTACCATGTTTGGGTGGCTTTAGATATTTCATTCTGTTAGTTCACAACAAACAGTTCCTTCCTTTTCTGTGTATGGGTTTTTTGTCACTCGTGGGCTGGTGTGACAGATCACCAGGAGTGGCTGAGTAATGGTGTATTTCTGTCTCTGGAGAGTTAAATGGTTTGATCCAGAACAGTCTGACCTAAGTTGTTTATGTTCAGAAATACTTGACTTCTGGATGCTGCTGTGCGATATTTGGGTTTGAGATACTGAAGTGCTGCCATGACAACAGAATAAGGTGCTGCTTATGAGTAGAAATAAAAGATACAGTCAATTATAATTTGTAAACCTAGAAAACTACTAAGTATTTTATCAAGTGTTTTCCTCTGTTCCTTATCTGTAGTCTCCCTACGTTGCCAATGTATGGGCCAGAAAGGTAAGGGAAAAAGTCATTCAGAATATTTTAAAAATTAGTTTCTACATTTGTAAGACATTAGAAGATTCTGTGTAATTTAATTTGTTGCTGTGTTTTTGGCCTGTATCTTTAGAATGTAACTTAATTTGTTTGCAGGTTCTGGGTGGGATATCAGTATGTGATCACCAATCGAAATCACTCTCTGGAAGGTCACTGGGAAGTAGCTTATAAAGGTGAGTCTCTCAAATTACTGCTTAGTTCAGTGTCCATGGAAACTGTATTAAAGCATGAGTATGATTTGCAAGAACAACATGACTTCTTTCACTGATAGTATTGAAATAGTACAGGTGAACTGCTTCCTTTTACAGGGTAGAAGTGGAAGAGTGTAATGTTCAACAGATATCTTATTTTCAAGTTTAAGAAGGTTTCTGGGTTTTCACACTGGCATGGAAAGAACATGTGTCAGTTTATTTTTGCTTTCCCTTTGATTAAGATGAGAGAAATGAAACTATGTAATTTCTCGTTCTTTGTGATGAATGTTTAGATGAACTGCTGATTCCTGGTTCTAGTATTTGCAGACTAGTGTGGCATGTTTGGAGATGTTAGCTTTTTAAAAATTGGTAGAATTTTATATACTAAAACAACACACTTGAATTTTGCAGAATTTACACAGATTTTTTCTTTTTAAAGTATTTCAGATAGTTTACTTAAACCATGTCAGAATTTCTGTAATCCCAGAAATATATCTCATTTTATATGAAAAACTGAACATTAACTTGATGGGCATCACTGGCTAAACCCTTTCAATTGCAAAGCAAGCAGCTCCCTCTGCTGAAAATGCAAAGTTATGTTTCTACACCTTTTTTTTTTTTTTAAAGCTAATTTAGTCCAGAGATTTGTTAAAGTCATAATATGAACTCTTATGTGTACAATTGCCTGTCTAATTCCTGTACTGGTTTAGGTAATGGAAAATTTATTTTTTTAAGCATCAGCACTGTGAATTCCAGTATAGCATTTGAAAACTAATCTGAATAGGTTTTGTTTCATGCATAGTTTTCAGTATCCATGGAAAATCGGGAAGGAGAACTTTCCTTTAGGTACAGACACATAATTATGATCAGAATTTTCAAACAGTTGGGTCTTGAAAAATACTTCCTTTGACACATGAATACAAAGATGCTCCTTAAAAGGACCTTTCTTTGCTCTTTAGAAAGCTGACTGCACTGCCATCTGCTGACAGAGTGGTCACAACAGGGAGGCAGGAATTACAGAAAAATCATCATAACATTCTCATTAGTTTTATTTAATTTCATGCATTATATGAATTTAAACCTTCTCAATACCATACAATCTTCTATTTTCAAACTTTATATTTAATAAAGAGATGCCTCTGCGAAATAAAGTACATGGTAACATTCAGTAGTTTGTGAGACACTTTTCTTAGGCTTGTCTTGAGGCAGACTCTGAATTCCTAATACCTGTTTGAAAAGTGATTTAGAGTTCCATAGCTTGAAAATTTTCATTTATTGTGTGGAACATAAGGCCTCCAGAAAATGCCCTCAACACCTTTTGCACTGTTTGGAGCCTATCAGGATGCTGTTTCATGAGCTGGAAGGACCAAACTGTGGATGCCCTAGTGCATCCCCCCCAAACATGGAATGGCTCTGTGGGGGCTGCATGGGTGGATGCACATCTTTGGAAGCACTGGTGGGTGCTTAGAGTGCCAGGCACAAGATTGCTGTGGTTCTTGCTCCACTGGTAGCAACTGTGACCAAACTCAGCGTGGTTTGAGGAGGTGTATAACTATTGTCAGGCAAACCCCATGGGACTCTGTGAAGCAGCACTTGTGGAGATGTTAGAGTATCACTTCTCCTGGTTCAGAGTGACAGAATTACCCAGGACTTTGAAAACACCAGCCTATTTTCTGTGTGAGTCACTCCTTCCCTCCCAGCTGTTTGCCTTCCCCCAGAGCAGTGTTGCTTAATGAGAGCTGAAGCTGGAGGACTTTGTGTTGGCGTTGGTGTGCGTGAAGTGAGTGATGTTACAGAGCCTCTCTAAAGCTTTACGTACCCACAGGCTGCTTATGCCAATGTGTCTTGTTCCAGGCTCTTCAGAAGTGTTTTTACCCCCTGACCCTATCTTTGGGACGGCTATGTCTGAAAAGGAAAACGTTCTTTGTGCCCAGCTCCAGTGTTTCCATTTTCCTACCCTGCGGCACCACGGTTTACACAGCTGGTATGCTGAAAACTGCTATGAGAAATCTTCATTCCTCTGCAAAAGGAGTAAGTTGGGTTCAGTTCAGTGTTACCTGTGTTGTGTGTTTAAATATGCATGTAATAAGTAGCTGGAAATTGTTTTGTTACCCTTTCTAATTTTTGCCCAGCGAATTAGAAAAAAAAAAAAGGATGGAATTATATTTCTGCTTGATTTTAGTAAGAGCATCATAATGCGTGGCTGTCACACAGTACAGAGTTTAACTAAAAATCATTAGGCAGCAGTATCAGCCCCAAAATAAACAGCGAATTAGAAAAAAAAAAAAGGATGGAATTATATTTCTGCTTGATTTTAGTAAGAGCATCATAATGCGTGGCTGTCACACAGTACAGAGTNCTAATTTTTGCCCAGCGAATTAGAAAAAAAAAAAAGGATGGAATTATATTTCTGCTTGATTTTAGTAAGAGCATCATAATGCGTGGCTGTCACACAGTACAGAGTTTAACTAAAAATCATTAGGCAGCAGTATCAGCCCCAAAATAAACTTGGGCAAAAAAGTGTGGTTTTTGTTTGTTTTTGTTTGTTTGTTTGTTTTTTTGTGGTTTTAGTTTGTTTTGGAGGGGGTTTGTTTGTTTTTAAATACCTTATTAGTAAATATTGCTCTTAAGTTACTAATTTAATATTAAAATGAGGAAACACTTACATCTGATTTATTTAGAGTATAGCAAATTCTACTAAATTCTTTCCAGCCAATTTTTAGGACTAGAAGGGAAAGACAAGTAGAGCTCACTGACTTAAAAGTGGGAAAAAGAAGGCTTTTGTTCTGTATCTTGCATTCCTATACTCCAAAAGCCTTGATACCAACAGAGGTATTTGCACTATTATCAGGTAATCTTAAACATTACCTGATCTGCATGGTGCTTCTTTGCAAGGAGAAAATTTGTTTAACTTGTGATTCATAAAGAGTGCAACTGACTGCCAGGGAAGTTGTTCAGCCTCTGTCCTCTGAGGTTTTTATGACCAGATTAGATAAAACCCTGAGCAACCCATTGGGATGTCATGGCTGACCCTGCTTTGAGCAGAGATTGAGCTGGAGATCTCCTCAGCTCTCTTCCAGTCTTACCTTTCCTGTGGGCCCTGCCAGCTGATCTGTGCATAGGGTGGAGGGGACAGGCCATCCTCCCTGAGCAGTTCTTCCAGCTGCCACGTCCCAGCACTGTTTTCTCTCTCTTGTTTTGGCACCTGCCTTTAGGTTGGTGGGCAAAAGGCAGCTCAGCTTCCCCTGCTGGGCAGGGATCAGTATGCTGCTAGGATAGTGGAAGTGCTATTTCCTGGCTCCCTTTTTAAGTCCTGGCCTGTTCAAAGGCCTTCAGATTTGATCTAGAAAAGATCCAGCTTTTCCTAATACCAGGAAAGAGGAAGGGAGCTGCAGCAGGCTTTGGCAGTGAAGGTTAAGCTTCTCAGACCACTTGCTTCCTTCTGTCTTGGAGAAGCTTGGAAGTGTGTCAGTTCCATTAAATACCTAAAAGTCACCTTGTCAATGAGCTGAAAATCGTCTCTGTGTGCTGGAGACCATCCATTATCTTTCCTGCTCCCTGGAGATCCCTTTTCAAAGTTCTTTAATGTGAAGGTCTTGATTTTAACTGGTGGTCTGCTTATGTTTACAAATCACTTCATGTAACAAATTAAGCTGGATTCCGTGGATATTGATGTGCCTTTCTGCTCTAGGCCAGACTTGTGTTGATATCAAAGACAACATTGTCGATGAAGGCTACTATTTCACTCCCAAAGGGAATGATCCCTGTCTGAGCTGCACATGTCACAACGGTGAACCTGAGATGTGTGTGGCTGCTCTGTGTGAGCGGCCCCAGGGGTGTCAGCAGTATCGCAAGGACCCCAAGGAGTGCTGCAAATTTACCTGTTTAGACCCAGGTAAGACTCTGTTGCTACAGTTTTGTCAGTAAAAATCAGTTGAGTGCTCAACTTGGGTATCTTTGGCTATAGCTTTGTTGGCACAACACATCCTTGCAGTGCCGCTACATTGCTGGGTACAACCACCCCGTGGGGAAAGGCCTCAAATGGTGGGAAAGGAAACACTTCAGGCTGTGGCTGGTAAAAATGAGTTATCCCTGATGCTACTTAGAAAGGAGAAGCAGTAGTTTATTTTCAGTTTGGAGAGGGACAATACTGTGGGTTTTTAGTAGAGCATCTGGTACATTTCCTTTGTCATGTTTAGTTGTCATGAAAACAAAACACTTTTCTCTTGAGCACTAATTAAGCATCTTTTTCTGGTCATGAGCATATTTATGGGTGTGGAAATTTTCATGCAAGGATCATGTGAGAAGCAGAGTTTTGAAATTATATAGAGTTTCAATAATAATCAGGACCTACAACCTTAGTTACTGGATTTGGCATATCAATGCAGGTTTTTGTTTTGGATTGATAAAGTCAGTGAAGTTGACTTAACTGTTTGTCAGTCACTGTTTTAGGGGAGTTTTTCTGTATTTTTCTGTACAGCAAGGAAATAATATAGCATACTTGGAGCTCACTGTGAGGGTGGTAAGATACTGGAGCAGATTGTTTGTGGAATTGCCTTCTGGGTGGATATTCAGTGCCTGATTGGATTCTGTCCTGCACAACCTGTCTAGCTGATGCTGCTTGAACAGGAGTTGGACTAGGTGATCTCAGGATGTTCCCTTTAACCTCAACCATTCTGTGATACTCTGTTTTTTGGTATTTTAAAAGAACCTAATCTTATCTGAGCGCGTTAAGAAACTATTGTTCTGAATTCCTGTGGAAAACATAGGTTAACTCTTCCCATCAGAGGCTTCTATTTCAATCTGTTACAAATAAAGGGGTGCTTATTGGCTTCCAGATTTGCAATCTTACTGGTCCTAACCAGAGAAATTAATCATTAAAGGACACTGGCTCTCTTTGTGTCACATTTGTTCTGACGGTTAAGCTTAACAGATGTTTGCAGCTAGTGTGGCAGGTCTGTCGGTGGAAGAGTGGGGAAGAAGCAGAAGTCTTCCTCCCACTCTTATCAGCTGAGTTAAGACTTAGGCTTCACTTTTTTTATCTTCAGGAACAGTGTCAGCAAAGCATCATCCAGCAGACAGGATAAGATGACCTGGGATAACCTCATGTCGTGTTCTTTAATCCTTGCTTATTGCTGTGGGTCTTAACTATTTCATGAATACTGATTTGAAGAGTGAATTTTACCACATCCTTTCTCATCCTTAAGCTCTTCAGTATTGATGCTAAATGAGACTGTTTCATTATACTCTTGCTTGAAGTGTTCTGCTGGATTTTTTAGTAACTTAGTATTTTAGAGAGGAATTATCAAGCAGTCATCCAACTTCTTTCATCATGAAGCTACTTCAGCTAGTAATAAACACTGAAAATTTTAAATTAAACATTTCAGTTTTCCTTCTGGGGCGTTATAAATGACTATTCCACATGACAAAAATTAATGAATTACTTTCTTTAATCAGCATGTGTTTATCTTTGTCCAATTCTTTCATGTATCTTCCCTAAGCTTTGTTGCAAAGGAAAGAAACCAGTTTACTAATCAACAGTAAGTAAATTAATCACCCAAGGAGAGACCTGGGGGAAATAAATCCTGCTGTTGGGTTGGCAGGTAATCAGCTCTTGCAGCGTGAGTGGGTGAGCAGTGGTTACAAGTGGTAACAAATATTACTCAAGGACTTGGTAGTAGGGGGATTTTTCAGTGGTAGGAGTAAGCTGAGCAATCATAGCTATACTCACTTAAAAGATACTTCTCATTTAGCCAAAGATAAATAGTAGAGGAATATTTTGAAACCAAGGTTGTTTGTCTATTGCTGCTCCACATTGTGCTAGAAAATAATTTTTCTGTTCTGGCTCTTGTTTAGATAGACCTGCAACTGTGAAAAGGTAGTAGAAGAAATAGAATGCTTGGAAAGAACTGATAATGCTGAAGCTTTTGTAGTGACTGAGCTGGTGCAGTTACAGGGCACTACTATACTGAGGGTAAAAGCAAGTTTTCTGAAATAATTAGTTTTGTATTTATGTGAGCTTCAGTTGTCTTTGGTCTCAGTCCCACCCTAGAGTCCATGCCCACTTCCTGCCACTCATTCTTGCACCTGCACTGTACTGTGATGTGGTTCTGCCTCACAGAAAAGTGCTGCCCTATCTCCACCTGGCCCCTCTTCTCCAGACAAATCTTGTTCTTTCTCATGGCAAATTAATACCCATAGTCCTTGGTTATTAACAACAATTCTCATCTGTTGTTACTAACAGTCCTTGGTTGGCTCCACAGCCACCTGGTTGTTAGTGTTTGAGACATACACATGAGCCCCTTATCTGCAAATTTAGAGATCAAAAGGATCTCACTTTGGACTCCTGTTTATAGGGTCACAAGAGAATGGGCTCTAGTTGTAGTAATTTTCCATCCTGGGTACAATTTGAGTCAAAAAAATTGAGCTTTCTTTGAAGGTGCAGTAACAAAAATACCACTCCAAGTAGATTGTTATTCAGGCAAGAAAAATAAGTTTTCAAGGCTGTTCATTAAAAAGCAGGTGTTCATTGGACACCCCTTAGTTCCTGGGAACAGACAGTGTTTCTGATAAGCTCAAGAGGGCTTAGTCCAAGTGCAGCTCATCAAGGCTGAGGTGTAATGAGCATTTCTCAGATCACAGTGTGCAGCCTGCAGAGGGGGGATGTACCACCAGAATCCATCTCACGACTAAAGCCACTTCTCTGCACCTAGGTGTATATTTTAATAAAGGCACTTCAGTGTTACTGACAGCATTGACTGTTCTGCAGTGATCAGGAGTCGGCACCGCCATAAACTGGAGGAGGAGCAGGGGCAGGTCTGTGGTGTTCAGGAGGCTGTGCTGGTTGGGAGGTGTGTGACTGCATCAGTTGAAGCTCTGTCAGTGATAGTTGCTAAAAGGTTTGACAGCAGCCAGGCTTTTGCGCTGCACAGCCGGATCTGAGAGGGTGTGATGTTCGAGCTTTATGCGTAGTGCAGTATTAAATGAATTTCTTGTTGCCAAGAAGGCGTTACATTATAAATGCCAGCCTGTTAGCCATGTACTGGAATGATATCAATTAGTGGATTTTTTTGTTACTAGCACTTGCAGCAAACTAATACTTAATTTTTTGTGAGGCTTTTAGCCTTGTTTTATAAGGAATCTTTGATAAAACTTCAGTTGCTGTTAGTGAAAGGAAAAGTATGGAGGGAGGTCTTGCAGCTGGAGTGGGTGTGGGAAAGGAGAGGTGGCCAGGATCTGGCTGGTTCCTGTGGGAAGTGGCCCTGCAGTGACTGGGAAGAGGGGCCAGCTGTGCTTGTGTCCTGCGGCAGCAGGTGACCACATTGTGAGGCCGCCTCATCTGTTTCTTACCCACCCCTAACCTGGGTGTGCTTCTCATTCAGAACTCTTCAATGGGAAGCTGGTGCAAAGAACACAGTACATCATCTTTAGGTTATTTTTCTTTGTGTAGAGTACCTGTGTGTGCATGTGCTGCTTTGGCATAACCAAGTGTGATTAGTTGAATAGTGAAAAGTTAATGCCTCTTGTGCCTGGTGCTGGGAGTACACTGGTTGGTTGTTCACAACAACCTTCCTAGTGTGGATCTGGTTAGCAATGGGATAGAGCTCTCCAAGTTCTGTGCTCCTGGGTCTGTTTCTTGTTCCGCCACTTGCTTTTGCTATGACTCTAGGAAAAGGTTTAATTCCCGTTCACCTTAATCTCTTCAGTTCCTGAGTGACGATTACCATGTTCCTACCACTTAGTGCTGCTAACCAATGTCCTGAAGTCATGTGGAATTTAGATAGCCACATCTGGGTGACAATGACAATGTTCAGAGATGTTTTTAGTGGTAATGGAAGGGTTAGGATGTTATGTAGTGTATAGTTACGGCGGTTCTCAAGCCTTTTTCTCTTCAGTATAATATCACCAGCCATGCAAGGGAAACAGTGGATGTGCAAAACGCCATTAACAGTTCTTTTGTTCTGGTTTTTGGAGGCCTGAAGCCTTCAACGTTTTTCCCCTTTTCCTGAGGAAGATATTCTTAGTAACTTTCAGATCTTCTTGCAGTAAAAAGATAAATCACCTGATGATTCATGATTTTCTTATATATTTGAAATATGGAGAAGTGTTGAACCAGGCTAATGAATCTCCACTCTACGTTTATCTCTCCGTTACTGACAGAAGAACATCAAGAAAAATGAATCTTGAACAAAAATAACAGGCTGTTTTTGTATGTTTTGTGTAACAGATGGCAACAGCCTGTTTGACTCGATGGCCAGTGGAATGCGCCTGATCGTGAGCTGCATCTCCTCCTTCCTCATCCTCTCTCTGCTGCTCTTCATGGTTCACCGGCTGCGCCAGAGGCGGAGAGAGCGCATTGAGTCCTTGATTGGAGCCAACTGTGAGTATCAGCTCTCACCTTGTGCTTCTTATGACACATTGGTGTATGTAAAGGGGAAAAATGTCATTGTCTTGCTTGACCGTGCCTGCGTCTCGGTGAGTTCTTCAAACTTGAACTTTGGTAGTGGATACTGGAAAAATGTTTTTGTTTGTATGTGGTCCAAATCTGAAATATCTTCTGTGTGAAAAATAGTCTGTAATTTGAAGAGGTTAGAGTCAAATTTAGATGTGATGCAGGACAAACAGACTTGGAGCAGGTGGGCCTGGGTATTGTGTAATTGCAGCAAGCTGACTTGGATGGGTTGTGTAGACTTTTCTAGGGCTTCAGGAGACATGAGTTCCTGGGGTGTGAAAAGTGCAAAAAAGTGTTGAGATCTAACTTTATCTCGTGCTGTCTTCAGTTTAAGTCACTTACTCCTTCTCCTTCTCTTGAAACAGTGCACCATTTCAACTTGGGCCGCAGGATGCCTGGTTTTGATTACGGTCCCGATGGGTTTGGAACTGGCCTTACTCCACTGCATCTTTCAGACGATGGGGAAGGTGGAGCATTTCATTTTCACGATCCCCCTCCACCCTATACTGCCTACAAGTACCCAGATATTCAACATCCTGATGACCCACCTCCTCCTTATGAGGCTTCTGTCAATCCAGACAGCATTCTTTGTTCCACTCCAGGTACGCAGGCAATAATTTCTCTTTCCTCCCACTTTTTCATTTTGGCTAGAGGATGGATTTTTTTTTTTTTAAGCTATAATCATGTGTTTTAGCAATTGTAATGGGAAAAGACTTTTTACCAAAAAAATCTCCAATTTCTGTGGTGGAAAAGTCTTTTGTTAAAATGTATTGTTAAGCTTGGTTTTTCTCAAAGTTTCTTTGAATCACCTAAATTAGCAGTGGAATCCAATCTGTAAGCAGTTTACCTCTTAAACCTTACCTATTTTTGAGCCTTACCTTGGATGGATTAGCTGGTTACCTCTTTTCTACCATGCTGATAACATTTTTGGCCTTTTGAAGATAGGTTGATAGAGTTTGGTATTAAGAAGTAGAATAAATGTCAAGTACAAGAGATTTTGGATAAAATGTATCCAGCCTTTTCTCTCTTCCCTGCTTCCCCCACCCACACCCCCCAAAAATTGACCAAAAATACCACTTTCTAATGATTCACCCAGTGCTCTTCAGTTTTGCAGCTGTGATATTCACATAGTGTAGAAATCATTCCAATTTGGGATTTTATAGCAGCATATTTCACAAGATAAGTGAGCCTGATTAGTGCAAGCGTCTTATTTATATGTCAAAGTTTTATTTTTGTTACACAATTTTCCTCTTTTGCAGTCTCATCTTGTTGTGCATTAGCGCAAAACCAGGAAAAACTCAGAGCTTTCAGAAATGCGAATCATAAACCTGTTTGGGAACATGAAATGATAAACTTCACGTTCTGATTCTGCTTGTTTTTTTGTCCTTTGCAGATGGAGTTCTTTCTCAGGCTGTGCAAAGCGGTCCTCCATCACTAGGAAACTGTGATGTATCCCCACAGCTTACAGAGGGATCGCTTCCTCATCCCTCAGTTGGTCCTTCTCCAGTGGAGCTGGAAGACTCTGCTGACAGCAGCACCTTTCTTGTCCCTCCTGACACACCCATAAATGAAAACACCCCAGCAGAAACTTTGACAGGCAGCCGCCACAGCCACTGTTCCCTCAACACCATTGTATAAAGGAGTGAAACGCCCAGCACTGCTCAGAGTTCTAGCAACTGTTTGCACAAACACTAACCCGTGGCTTGAACTTCAGAAGGAATCTCCACTTTGTTTTTCAAACACTGCTTTTATGTTCTAGATTAGGATTGTGCCTCTTGTTTTTTTGGCTCTTGTTATTCATTCACTAATCAATTTGTCCTGTAAATATGGACTGTACAACTGCTCTTTTTTTCCATTGGCTATGGAAAGGAGAGCAGAGAATTCCTTTGACTTCTGAGGAGGTGAGAAGTATGGGTAGTTTGGGTTGGTTTTTTTTTCCTTAACCTGAGAAGAATCAAAATCTACATCAGAAAAAAGCTGCTTGGATTTGGCTGGATACCACTGGACCCAGAAAACAGACAATGGAAGAGAAGGGTGGGGGCAATCACTGTTCAAGCAGAGAAGATGGAGGTGCAGGGGAGGGGGCTGGGGGCCTGTTTTATGGAGTGGGACACACACCCACAGTGTAACATCAAGAGTTACACTATGTGAAACACTTGGGGGTTTGATCTGCCTTGATCAGAATACCAGAGGAACCGGAGGAGGAGTGGTCTACGCAATATGTGACGAGTGGGTACTGAGAAAACTGGGATTTGCAATTACAATTATTTGTTGTCTGTAGCTGTAAAACCTCATATTGTTGGATAAGCTTCTGGCCCGTGAAGAAAACTGCGTCTGTGTGATGGCCCTTTGGTAGAACCCTCACATGTGTTAGGAAGTACTTTAGGGAAGAGATGGGGAGCAATTAACTTTGATGCAGCCTGAGTTCACTGTATGAAGCCCCTGTTTGTTCTAATCCCATAAGGAAAATTGAGGTATTTTCTTTCTAGTTTAACTTCTTTACAGTGAACGGTTGCACAAAACTGGCCTGGATAAAAGACCACTGTTCTCACTTTTCTTATTGCATGCTATAGTTAGCATGTGTGTTCCCTCCCCTTCATTTCACTTCTTTACAGTTCTACAAGTACCACTTAAAAATGGTTATCAACATGTACTATAGGTGATGTTTAATTCTAATTGGACACCTGTTCCTTATCTCAGTCCCATAAATAGCCAACCCTGTTCTAGAGATTTCCCTTGTGCCCCCCAAACCATTTATCCAGGTCCCACGATGGGTTATAATGAGGTTAGTGTACTTAAATCAATAAAGCAGTTTGCTTCAGTCTGATATGTCATCTTAAATTTCCCCCTTGTATTGAACTCTTTAAGCTAAGTTAATTTACAGATGGCAAAGATTCATTCAATCCCTCACGAAACCCAAAGTCAAGCACTGTTGGTTTTGAAAATGAGTACAAAATAATCTTTACGGGCAATTTTAAATTTAAGTTTGGATTTCAGTGTACAAATAATTGACCCTTTTCTCCCATCCTCCCATTGCCTCTGCCTCTCCTTGGCTTACTGTAACAGTCAGCAGATAAGATGAATTTTAAGGAATTTGTAAAGAATGCCTCTTGTGAGTGGTCTCCTGTTACCTTATGAAGGGTACAAGCCTAGAGGGACAGGAAGAAAACACTACATGGGGGTGTGTATGTGATCTATTTTTCTAGTAATGATGAAAAATCATACCTGTATGACAAATCCTAACCCACTGTTGTGATTTCCCAGTGCAGCTGACTCTTTCCCCATGGAATATGCTGCTACTTTCTATTCCCTGTCTTGCCTATAGGCTTATACTGTACTTGGGGATTGGTCTTGACAATTCAACTCGTTTTGCACAGAAAACTGTGAGTTTTGTTATTGAGGTCGTATCTGGTGTCTCGACATGCAGACACTTGCACACAGCCCTGACTCCATCGGAGAGCGTGAATCACAGTTCTGGGGAGCAATGCTGGCACGTGAGTGGGAGGAAGCGCTGGTAGGAAGCCTCTCCGCCTGGAGCCGTTCCACCGCCCCATCCTGCTCTCTGCTGTGCCTGGCTCCAGCAGCAGTGGTACGAAAAGAGGAGCAGTTCTCCACCCTGTGGGATCTCTGACCGAGTCCTCCTCCAAGTTCCAAGTCCTGGTCTAATGAAGTGGATGGATAGCAGTAGTCAGAACCATGCATACAAGTTATTGAGCATTTCTGAAGTATGAAAATAAAGCGGGTTTTGTGCGTTTTTGAGCACATTCATACGTTTTATACATTGTATGTACTGATTTTTCTTTAGTTTTATAGGTACGAATGCGTGTGTGTGTGTGTTTCTGGGTGGTGATATATATATACACATATATATATCTCTCTATACATACTGTAGACAGTAACCTTTGTGCTGCATCCAGCTAGGTGAAGCTAAGCACTGAGATAGAAATTAGGCTCTAGGGTTAATACTTCTCTTGAGCTGGCTACACTCTCTTGTAGGACAGGCTGTGATAGTGTACACTTAAATAGGATGCAGAGTCTATGCTACTACAATCTGTTCCTGAAAAATACTTTGTTAGCAGTGCAAAATAGAAAATTTACAATTTCTTTTGAAGCCAGATGGAATATTTGTTCTTTGTAGTATCCTAGCGCAATAACAGAAGGCCTTTTGGCTTGGTTCAGTCTCTGAAGCTGTATTTTGTGGCTGAGGTGAACAGATACCTTACCTCACACTTCTTCTAACACTGCGGGAATCTGTTCAATATTTTTGTATTTTACTTCTGGTTCTGTGGTGAATTTTATTTGCAAATAAGCTCTGTTACAACTGGCAACTTCATTGTGGCTCCTTGTTGTAGCTATTCCAAATGGAGGCTTCTTTGTAGAAGCCTCAGTGTGATATTTTCCCCATTGCTTCTGAGCCTTTCCCACTTGTATATTGGTAGGAGGCTGTTACTTTGTTTTCCCCTATCCTTCTTCATCTTAACTGT
The DNA here is from genome assembly GCA_013400495.1 of Nicator chloris. Classification (NCBI taxonomy): domain Eukaryota; kingdom Metazoa; phylum Chordata; class Aves; order Passeriformes; family Pycnonotidae; genus Nicator; species Nicator chloris. The sequence continues at coordinate 23,567 of WAAE01016524.1, read as the reverse complement.
AAACAAGGGAAATTCTGCCTTGAATGGAGCAGCTCACTAAGTACAGCTCATTTACCTCTCGGTGAGCTTCTAATTTGGCAATAAAATTGTCTTTCTTTTTTTCCCCTTTTAATGTAGCTTTTTCACATTGAGTACTTTCTCTTGGAGTAAGAGCATTTGTAGCAGAAAATGTCACAGCTACTCAGACTGCTGGACCAACTGGGGAAGAGTTAAATTTTCTTGACAACAGTGGACTCCTCAGCAAGCCTTCCTTGCCCTTGGCAAGGTGACTGGTGGGCAGTTTGTCCCGAGTGCCGGTGACAGAGGGTTGGGGCTTGCCCAAGGAGAACCTCTCTGGTTTGATTGCCATTAGATGGATGAGATCTTTGGAGTTACTTTCTGCATTGATTTTTCCCCACTGCCATTCACATCTCTGGATGTTTCCGTAACAACTGGTGCACCCTAAGTGTCCCTACAGCCCCAGCAGGGAAATGGCATTGCCCCATGGTTTCCAGCAGCCTGTGTGAGCCCAGGGTGTGTTTTTCTCGGGATGCCCTTGACTGCAGTTGTTGTCAGGTCCCAGCACCTGGTTCTGTGCTGGGCTGGTCTTGTCCCACCGTGGCCTCAGACCAAGCTGCTCCTGAGCTTCCCTGTACTGTGGTGCCATATTGAGGTCTCTGCTGTTCCCAGAGCAGCCCCAGACACTCTGGTTTGTCAGTGATGTCCATCCACAGTCTCACAGCAGCCTCTGGCCCTGTCCTGGGTGAGTTTAGAGTTCAAATGTTACAGGGGTGGTGGATTTCTGTTGTGCAGGATCAGCACCATCATTCAGGTGTGCAAGGAGCTGTTCAGCCCTGTTTAGTTTGACCCTCAGACTGTTCCTTTAGCCATGCACAGCAGGACACTGATCTAGATGAAAAATGAACTAGGTGGAATTTTTTTTGGAAGGCTGAATCTTACAGTTAGTGGGTGCTCTGCCTCCACAGGTGCCATGGGGTGATGGCCTGTTTCAGTAATGGGAAGAAAATGGTTTTGTGACCAGTAATTATTACCATTCTTTTCCCATCTCATGTTAAACTGAACCTGGTACTTATAGATGTTTTTATCTTTCAGATGTGACTTCTCAGTGGCAAAACACTGATGTTTTAATGCTGCCTCATACAATCCATAATTTGCATCTCCTTTTTTCAGTTGCTGAAAGGTGCTTTTTTCTCCCTAGCTAAGGGGCATCTAATATGCAGAAATTTCTTTTAAATTTCCATTGCAAGTTGGGAGCTGGACCATAAAATTAGAGCAGTGGAGTGTAGAGAAGGTGAATCTAAGTTCATGTTTGCTTCTCATGTTCCCCAGTCCCAAGTGAAATAGGTGTTTCCTTGGAAGAGACGCTTTCAGTGATAAAGATGTGCTTCCCCCTAACAACACTCAGCATTGCCTGCCTGCTACGGTACTTCATAGCTTTAATTTTCTAGTATGTGCCCCTCGAGTGTTGAGTGGGTCAGGGTTGATGCCAGCAGAGGTGGCTGTGCTGCGCCTTCCCTGTGTATTGGGCTAAGGGTGCCTGGGAGGCTGCGAGACAATGAGACACTGCTTTTTACCTTCCTCTGGAAAATCGTTCTAGCCAGCGCTGCACTTGCAGGCTTCTCCTGTGTAGTTGGTTTGTGACTGGACTTAACTGTGGCAGTGTATAAAAGATTTTGATATTCTGTGAAATACCATGTAGAATTTAAATTTGATACTACAATAATTGAGTCCCTGTGACACTGGTTTTTGTTTTAACTTCTTTGGGGTTGGCACTAATCTCTCTTACTTTTTTTTCAAGATGCTGTGAGAAACATTTCATCCAAATGCCAAATAAATTGTGTTCTGTAAGAGAAATTGTTGTGTCCAATGTCTCCCGATTTCTGCACTGATGTGGTTCCCCAGCATTGTGAAGGAGGGTTGTGTTAAATCACGCTTCTGAGCTGTGATCTTGCAAGAAGATCAATAGATGCATTTAACTTTGAGCAGGTAGTCTGCAAGAGTTCCTGTGTGTACAGATTCCAGTGGGATTCACCTGTATTAATGTAATTTTAGCCAAGTCTTGGGTTTATACCCACGAAGATGAAGTTCAGCGTATTCGTGCTGCCCTCCCCAAACCCACGGGACGCTGCTGAGTCCAGGGGCAGAATGGAGAGGCTGCTCCGGACTCGCAGCTCCCTGTTTTTGCACGGGCCGCCGGGCTCGCAGTGGGTGCTGCGGGGCTGGGCCGTGCCCCGCTCGCACGGTGCGTTCACTGCTGAGAGGTGTCTAGCGGGCACAGTCGCTGTGGGGCCGGGGAGGGCTCCGCTCCCCCGTCCCTGTGCCTGCACAGGGCAGCTGCCACCGCGGCCGCTCCGTGGACCTGAACAGCACAGCTCCAGAGCTCCATGTCGGCTCCAGCTGGGTGATGCTGGCTCAGCTGAGGGCGATGGGGCGCAGCCCTTCCTCCGCTGCTGCTCCTGGTGGAACGCGCATCTCTCTCCGTAGCAGCTGCCGGATGTCGCGAGCTCTTGGAGGGGCTCAGTCTGGCCTGGAACCCCGTGGGGCTCTGCTAGTGCTGGGAGATCCCGGGCAGATACAACTTGCCTTTGCCTCCCACCCCTTGCCTGGAGACAGGACTGTTCCTGTAGGGAGCCGCACGGATTGTCCGAAGCACAGCCCTGTCTCTCGGGGCTCCCCACCCTGTCACGCGTGTCCGGAGGCAGTTGTCTGTGTTGACCCTCGGGTGCCGTGGCACTGCTGGGCAGCCTCCTGCTGTAAGGTCTTAGCGGCTTAAAATGCGTTTTTCTGAGAGGGTGATGAGCAGCTGTGCTCAGCACGGCGTGTCCGGGGCGCTCAGCCCCTGGGAGAGCGCCAGGGCGGGGGAGCGTGTCAGACACGCGCCGGGGCCGTGTGCTGGCAGTGCCCCCGGGGGTGCCAGGCCGTGGGGGGGGAGATGTCGCTGACCCCGGCGGCGGTGGGAGCGTGGGATGAATGGAGGGGCTGTGCAGCGGCGTGTGGCCAGAGCGCATCTGCCGGCCACAGTGCCTCCTTTGTGCCGGCGCCGGAGCCGGCTCCTGCTGCGCTCCCTGCCCCGCTCCCGGCTTTCTTCCTGGGCTAGCACCAGCTTATTAAGGGGATCAAAGATCAGAGTGTTTACTGCCTGTGTACTTTGCCTCTGGATGCCCGCCTCTCTTTGTGCATCCATCCCTGTGTTATGTGAACCACACTCTGGAGGCTCAAGTCTTGGTCTTGTCACTGTCCCTGTCAGCCCGTGTCCCCGGCCAGGATCCCGGGTGGCAGTGCAGGATTTACCTCCAGGAGCTGCTGGCACCTGTGCTGTGTGCTGGCACAGGGCTTGCTGACAGTGCACGTGGTGGGGGTTCCCACCAGCGTGGCACCCTGCCCACAACCAATTGACGGCTGCAGCTTAAGTAACTGTTTTTATCTTTCAGTGGTATTTTTCCCATTATCATGGCTCTTGCTCTTGGTGCGGTGACTACGCGTGTCTGCGGGGACTTCGCCACCTCCTGGATCGGTGACAGCAGGCTGATGGACGTGGTGTTGCCCTATGAGGACGGCACAAAGCTGCAGGATCAGCTGTGAGCTCACCACCACCACCACGTCAGCAAGGCCGGCAATTTCAAGGCTTGATCTGGTTCCTATAGAAACTGGAGGTTGCTCCTGCCTGGCACGGGTGCCAGCAGCCAGCCATGCACCCTACGGAGCAGTGCCGTGGGGGTGGGTGAGAGCAGGGTATGGCACAGTGCTATGGTGCTGCCACTGCCTTTCCACATGCCTTGTAAATCCCATTGCTTCCTCACTCTGCTCCCGCTTCTTGTTGGGGCAGTGCTGAGCCCCACACCCTGCTCTTGCCCGTCTTGCTAAAAATCACCACTACAGAAGCCTTAAAACCTAAAAAAGTGCCCATGGGCCGATGAGTCTCATCTTCTGACCCCAAGAGTCTTGCACTTCTCCCCCACTCCTGGCAATATGGGCTGTCCTGCTGTGGGCGTGTAGGAAGAGAGATCACTTGGTGGGCTCATGTTCCCAAGGGAGGTCTTGATACCATGAGTGCTGGAAGAGCTCCTGTCTTGGCCGGCAGCAATCAGCAGCAGGCTGCAGAGCTGGTGCGACCCTCTGCCGCACCTGCCCGCCCTTTGCGGCTCTCTCCGGAAGGATGACCGCAGCCCTCTGCAGACTACCTCATCCCTGGAGCGGGGGCCAAGTGTCAGCCACGGCACAGGTCCAGCCCCGGGGACACCTGTGCTGCCGCCCCCCTCTGTGCCCTGCACCGGGGCCCAAACGTGGCTCAGTGCTGACCAGGCACTGCCTGGGGCTGGTGCTGCCTGGGAGGGAAGAAGGTGCCCCAAAGAATCCCTGCTGAGGATGAGCCCGTTGTAGCACACGGCAGCCAAGCAGCTCTGCGGAGCCAGAGCCCATCCCTGGCCAAGCCGGCAGCAGGAGGCTGCTTCCCGCTGCCCGCGCGCTGCTGCCGCGTTTGTTCATCCTGGCAGGGCCTCGCCGATGCTCCTGGCCAGGGCCAAGTGCCGGCGAGGGGAGCTGCGGGCTGGGCCCCTTGGCCTCCTTTCCTGTGCTGCGTGAGGATGGCACAGATATTTAAGGAAAACGTGATAACACCACGCTCCTGTGTTCTCACCCCGTTCCTACCTAACCGTGCTGAGATCCTGGCTTCTGTGGGACCTGCCTGGACAGGTGCAATGGGATGGCATATGCTCACTCTGTGCTGAGGAGCTGAACAGCTGCCCCCGCCAGCACGGGATGCCTGCACTGGGCTCTGCTCGGATGGGTGCACAAGGCTTGTGCCCCTGCACCGCCCCCCAGCACTGCCCAGCCAATGCCCCACGGCTGTGAGAGCGTGAGCCAGCACAGCCTTGTGCCCGCTGGAGAGGAAAGGGCTGGATCCTGCCCCAGCACTGCGCGGCCCCGTGGTGACTGCAGGGACTGAGGGTCCCCTACAGCGTGGCTGTGAAGGCCGCCTGGGCCCCGAGGATGGGGCTTCCAGGAGGTGCTCGCTGGGCTTTGTCCAGAGAGGGGCCTGTGCTTGCAGGTATGGGTTGAGTTTGGTCTGCGGGTCCCCGTGGGACCGCCTGCCCCTCATCAGGTGGGAACCACCCCGCTCAGACATGGGAGATGCAGGACCCACTGCTGGCTGGGGTGTTCCCAAAGCTGGGGGAGGGTATGTCCCCCAGCCCGCGTCTGCAAGCAATGGGGAGGGGACGGGCCAAAGCTTCTGTCCCCAGCCCGGTCCGCCTCCTGGCAGGCCCCTGAACTCCATCTGTAGTCCCACACACTGTGCGGGGGCGGGATGGGGCACAGCGGGGATGCTGCCGACCTCCAGCTTTCGGGATGGAGAGCGGGATGGTACCGGGCGTGGAGCGGGGCGGGGAGCGCAGCACCCGTGGGCTCCGTCAGCCCCCGCTCCCCGCCTGTCCCTGTCACCGCGCAGGGACCCAGCGGGCGCGGGGGGCTGGCCGGGGGCCGGGCTCTCCCCGCTCCCTCCTAGCAGCCGAGGAGTTAAAAACTCAGCCCGGGTGATGAATATGTAAGAGCAGAGCCCAGGCTGGAGCTGAGCATCTCCCGGGCTGCAGGCGCTGCCAGCGCTGCCGCCCGCCCCAGCCCAGTACCGGGCGCACTGCGGAGGGACGGGACGGGACGGGGAGGTGCGGGGTCCCCCCGCTGCCCCCCGCCGCCATGGGCCTCACCGGGCTCGGCATAACTTTCCTGACACTGCCCCTCGTCGTGCGAGCGGCCGCAGGAGGTGAGCTGCGCCCGGGGCGGCGGGGCCGGGGATCCTGCGGGTGGATCCCGCGGGTAGGGCGCGGGCTTGGGGGTCTTGGGGGGCGCCGCTTATTCCATTCCTTTCTCACGTGTCGAGGGGTGATGCGGGCTGAGGGGTTGGTAACAGGGACTGGGGGACCTAGTCTGTCCCAGGAGCCGTCTCCTGCCCTCCCACCACCCCCTCCCCGCTGCTGGATGGCCCTGTGTGCCGCCGGCCTCGGGAGGTCCCAGCCCTCCTGAGGCTCTCTGTGCTGGCAGGAGGCGGTGTGGCCAGGGTCCCTTTGGGACAGTGGGGTCTTGGGCTTCAGCCCATCCACCCCACAGACCTGCACCACCAGGAAACACCAGTGAGGACGAAACCCCATAGCGAACAGGCGCTGCTGTCCCGGGCCGGGGCGCTGGCTGCTCACCTGTATCTGGGCCAGGCTGGGGATTCTCAGCGCTACCTTGGCTCCTGCCGGAGGATGCTCGAGAGCTGATGGGTGCGGGTCTGAGTATTTCCCAGGAGTTCTGCTTGCCCCTGGATCCCAAGATCCCCAAGATCCCTGCTCTGGGGACCGTCGGAGTCCCGCCTGCACTGTCCCGCTCTCAGTTCTCCTCTGAGGCTGGTGTCTCCTGTATCGCTGTAGTGAGACTTTGGATGCAGTGCCGCAGGCTGGGGCCTTGAGCAGCGCAGGTGGAGGCCGGCAGGGCTGCCTTTGTCCTGCTGGTCCGAGCGGCTGTGGCTGGCACGAGCGCGTGGCTCGGCTCTCCCGCCGCCGGCCCGCTGGCATGGCCCCTCGGCCACCAGCAGGGACCATTCCCATGGGCTGGGCCCGGGCAGCACCGGGTTGTTCTGTGCCTCCTTCCAGGAGCAGAACGGGGAGCTGAGGAGGGAAGGGGTGCACTCCCCAGCTCCCTCTGCAGAGCCGATGGCTCTGAGTGGATGTGCAGCCAGCTTTCTCGGCACCCCCTCGGTGCCCCTGCACTTGCTGCACTAGCACTTGTCATCGAGCCCGTAGTACCCACAGCCACCCGAGAGCTGGTGGGAGTTCGGCAGCTCTGGCTGAGGTGGGCCTGAGTGATGGGACCAAGCAGCATCCCCAGAGCGTGGGCTCGGGACTGCCCACCCCCCACCTGCTGCCAGCCCAGCCCAGCCCAGCCCAGCCCAGCCCAGCCCAGCCCACCCCCGGCAGGGCTGTGGCAGTGCCCCTCGGCCCCCTCTCACCCCCGGCTGCTGTGGGGCGAGAGGCTGCCTTGGCTCCCCAGGATGGGCAAGGGGGGATGGCCCCACTAGAGATGGGGAAGGAGCACAGTGAGCAGTGAGGTTTGGCTGCCTTGGAGCAGCGATACTGAGGGAGGTTTCCCTGTGAAGCATCTGGGGGAGGCAAGGAGGGTGTGAAAACACCAGTGCCAAAAATAACCATGATGAACACAAGTGTTGGCGGGACCCCAGGCTGCACTGGGGGATGTCCTCATTGTTGGGGGGTTGGGCATGGCCATAGGTGGGTTTGGGGAAGGGTGCCTGTCTCCATCACCTGCCCTGAGCTTTCCTTTCTCCTGCAGGGCAGTGGTGTTATGACTCACAGGACCCCCAATGCGGTGAGTGGTGCCAAGTGTGGGTGTGTTGGGGCTGTGCAGGGCTCAGACCCTCGTGTGACCCCACAGTGCCCAGCTAAGAGCACCTTGGGCACCAGCAGCAAGGCCCAGTGGGGACCGTGTCATGGAAAAGGGCAAATTCCCCTGTGTCACACAAACGTGGGAATGGTTACAGGAGCTTCACTTTTTGGGGTGTTGATGTAGAGACTTGACAAACACCTGAGTTCCTTGGAGAAACTCAGCCCCACCCCTCACCTCAGCCAGGTCTGGGTGCTCCTGGGGCAGCACCAGCTTTCCCCCTTCCATCTGACACAAATTAAGTCCAGGTTTCAAAATACTCTGTTAGGAACCCAGCGCAGTGCAGTCAGCAAGGGGGACTGGGGGTCCAGGGGCCATACTGAGGAGGGACAGCTCCCTTTGAGCAGGCAGCAGCCCTGCCTGGATGGGGAGGGAAGCATGGCTGGGGGCACTTTGTCTCAAAACATACAAACACAAATTACAAATAGCTTGTAAAAGGTTAATTAAAGATCATCAAGCATTTAATCAGCTGTTACAGCCCAACTGTTTTATAGCTCTTGGGTTTACATGCCCTGTGGCTTGTGAGTGTGGACTGCTGGGCTCCGCTCATCCCTGTCGGAGCGAGGCTCGGTCTCACCCGGTTTAACGTTGCCGGGCTGGCAGCAAGGGCAGGTTTTGGCAGGGCAGAGGGGCCGGTGGGAAGCGGCTGGAGCAGTGCAGAGCCGGCTGAGCAGCTGCAGCAGAGTTATGTGGAATGGCCTCTTATTGAAGGCACCTGGTAATCTGTGGGGCCACCCAGTTACACCTGGCCAGGAACCTGGTGGGATGGTGGCACAGCCAGGCTGAAGCTCCCTGGACTTCCAGGCAAAAAGTTGCCTGAAGTAATGAGAGGAGAACATAAAGGGTAAGGGCTGAGCCCAGGGGGCAGGAGGTGGTATACAGCTCACAAGTGTCTGTGGTTTTGCCTGCCCTAGAGGAAGGAAAACGTCAGAACTGAACCATGGGGCACTGCTGGGGAAACAGTTCCCCAAACCTGGCTAGTAGGCAAAGGTGGCCCCGCCATGATGTGTATGTGAGAAGAGCCAACAGTGCCTGCTGGGATATGCTGAGCTCCCCTGGGAATGGACATGCCCCAGGAGGACAGGGCTGGAAACACTGAGGGAGCTCCTGTTCCCCGGCTGGGACCGAGCCCAGATACTGGTGGTGCCCAGTGCTGACACCTCTGTCCTGGGCTGCAGCAGGAGGAGGAGTGGGGTGTTGTGGCAGCCACACTGGAGCAGCGAACAGCAGGCTGTCTGGCTGGCTACATCCTACAGCTGTGGGCCACCACAGATGTTACAAGAGAGAATTCTGGGGCGATGGGGACCGGCCACATGTATGGGTTGGTTGTGTGGTCTGGCTGTGGTGGCAGCCATGGGGACTCTGCTCACAGCCCCCAGCAGCACTGTGGGTTTGCAGTGGGTCCAGTCAGCTGCCAGCACTGCCATGTCTTCACCCAGCTCCTGCCATGGTGACCCCCACCCCAGGAGCTGCTGATGGGCATTGTGTGGTCACTCTGGAACCTGTGTAGGATTTGCCCCAGGATAGTAGTGTGGCCAGGTTGCACTGTCACCTGTCACAGCTGGACAGAACCAGTGTGAGTAGGTTAAACATGCTAAAACCCAGGAATGGGCAGAAGGGGCAGGGAGAAATGCCTGCCCTTCACCAGTGTCAATGTGGACCGCTGCTGCCAGGCTAAATATAGCCCCTAGCCCCTCGAGGAAATCCTGCTGAATTATGGATGAGGCTGCAATAAGCCCCTGCTCATCAATAGGAAGGAAACTTAGCCGGGCAGGAGAGCAGTTCCCATGGGATGCAAGAGAGCATGGCCAGGCTGGCAAGGACAGCAGGGCTGGTTGAGGACACTGCCACCTGTGGCCTGTGTCCCCTCTGGGGGCAGCGGTGGTTCGGTGGCTGCCCGTGGTGCCCCTGCTCCTCCTCTGTAGGGCCCAGCCACTGGAAGGAGCTGAAAGCCACATGTGGTGGTGACAAGCAGTCCCCTGTGAACATCGACAGGCGCCGGCTGCAGCGGGATGGTGGCCTCGGGGACATCCTCTTCGAGGGTTACGACCAGGCTCCTCCTGGCAAGTGGAGGCTGACAAACAACGGGCACACAGGTGCGTGCTGAAGCTGGGCACCTTCCCCTGTCCCAGTTGCCCAATCACCATCCTGACTGGGGCTTGGCTCTGGTGCCACTCCCAGGTGCTGCAGGATCCCATGCAGATGAATATTAGTGCTGGGATGAAGGCGGGGGAGAAGGAGCTGTGTAAGGGCTGTTCCCCATCCTAAGCCTCCTCTCACCTGTCCTGCTGCCCTTGCAGTGATGCTGAGCCTGGCGAGTGAGTCGGCCTCTGAGCACATCACCATCAGTGGCGGGGGCCTCCCTGGCAGGTACCGTGCCATCCAGCTCCATTTCCACTGGGGCAGCCTGGCTGGGAATGGTTCCGAGCACACCCTTGATGGGCACCAGCTCCCCATGGAGGTATGTGAGAAAAAGTCCCATCACATTGTGGGTTGCCCAAGCCCTTGGTGTGGTGGGAAGGGGTGATGCTGGGGTACTCCCAGGCTGTCACACAGCAGTGACTGGGCTCTGTGACTCGGCGCTGGTGGGCTCAACAATGCTCCTGCACAGGCACCTGGGTGGTGAAAAAGCAGCTGACTTGAGGTGTTTCTTTACCATGCATGGGCCAAGCTGCTTCGTCCAAGGCACTCAGTGGGCTTTGGGGGGTTCTGTGCCCTGCTGGCACAACACACTGAGCTAGTGAATGCAAGTGAGAACAAGGAGGAGCATGCTGTGCCAAGCACATTGGGACCCTTCTGGACGAAAGAGGCTCTGCGCCTCTAAAATATTCATTATCTGCCAGAGGAAAGCAGAATTTATGTTCTGTATCTGGCGAGCACCCCGGGACTGCTGGGCCCCTTTTGCACACCCTTCAAAGGATGCTTGCTTCTTTGGGGTGCTTTGATCCTCTGAGCACCCACCCCACAGAAATGCCAATAGGACCAGAAGGGCTTTACTGGGAGAGGTTAACTCAGAGTCTGGCCGTCCCAAGCTGGCTGGAAGGATCCATGGCAGAATGTCCTGCTGCCAGGGTGTTGGCTGGGGGCAGTTGTGCATGCCTGACTCCTCTGTGCTTTCCTCAGATGCACATCGTCCACATGAATGCCAAGTACCAGACACTGGCAGAGGCCAAGGGGCATCCCAGTGGGCTGGCTGTCCTCGGCTTCTTCTTCCAGGTGGGTCTGCAGGGGCCCCCTAGAAACGGGGTGCTGGTGTTGCAGCCGGGCGAGCGTTGTACGGGTGTCCTGAGGGAGTGGGAAGGGGCAGGACGGCTGGGTCAAGGCCAGGGGAGGCTGGGGAACACACTGGCTGTGCAAGAGAGGGCTGGCTGGGAACCCTTCCCCACTGCTCTGCAACGAAGTCAGGCAGGGCTGCCTCTGCCTGTGGTCGCTTGGCAGGACAGGATGACCCAGCTCTGCCCTGCTCAGGCTCTGCTGACTTCAACCACTTACTCTCCCCATACACAGGTCTCTGAAACCACTAACACCAACTACAACACCATTGTGGCAGGGCTGAGGAATGTGTCCCATGCTGGTGAGATCAGGGCAGGGCAGGGCAGGAAAGGGGAGACCCTGCTGTGGGAGGGCAGGGATGCACCCCAGTGGGTTGGGTGGGGAAACCTGCCAGGCTCTGTTTTCGTTTGCTGAGGGGAAATTCATGGGGGTGGCCCTGCCGCCCCCACCGCATCCCTGGCAGGGGACAGGCTGAGTGCCCCTGTCTTGCCCCACAGGGGACTCTGTGGATTTGGCCTCCACGTTCCGCCTGAGCACGCTGCTGCCGCCCGCCGGCCGGCTCTCCGGCTACTACCGCTACCAGGGCTCCCTCACCACCCCCGACTGCAGCGAGGCCGTGGTCTGGACTGTTTTCGAGGAGCCAGTGGAGATTGGGCGGGAGCAGGTACTGGCATGTACAGCCCCACGTGCCAGCACTCAACAGGCTGGATCCCCAGGGTGACCTCTCTCCTTGTCCTTTCTGACCCTTGAGCAAGGGCACAGGGAAAGTCGTCTCTATAATAATGCTCCTGGCAACTTGGCAATTAATTAATTTTATGGAGGTTAAGTAATGGAGATGTGGCCACCTGCCAGTGGGGAGAAATCCCATCCATACTGATGTCCTGCCCAGCCTTGGTATTCAAAAAGAGAAATGGGAGTGAATCCACTGAAGCTCAGTAGAGGCTCCAAGGAGATGATGGATGGATGGATGGATGGATGGATGGATGGATGGATGGATGGATGGATGGATGGATGGATGGATGGATGGGTGGATGGGTGGATGGGTGGATGGATGGAATTCTCCTCTGCTGCTCAAGCATCTTAGTAGATGTGTTTTCCTGAGGGAGCCATGGGCCAGCCACTCTCTAAGTGCTCACTCTTGACACCAAAACACAATTAGCTCCTTTAAAACTCAAGACCTGATCCTTGTAAGGACCTGCCTCTGTGCTTACCTATGGATCTGGCTTCAGGAGAGCAGTGGGGCTGGTGGAAGGACACGCACTGGTGTGGGGCCATGCCATGGGTCCTGTGCCATTGGCAGGGGACAGTATGGGGCGGGCTGACAGTGGGCAGGGGCTTGGGGAGCCTGGCAATGCAGCTGCCCACCCTCCCTCTCTCCCTGCACAGCTGAAGGCATTTGTCAGCACCCTCCACTTCCCACTCGAGGGATCCACACTCCTGAAAATGATCAACAACTTCCGCCCACCTCAGCCCCTCCGCAGCCGGAAGATCTTTGTCTCCCGGGGGGCCACAGCCAGCGGTGGGTCCCTGCACGGGGGTCACCACAAGCTCCTCTCACTCCTGCTCCTCCTGGCTCTGCTCAGCCTCTTCTCGCCAGCCCCCTAGGGTCTGGTACTGCTGCAATGGAGGTGGAGGTGATGCATCTTGTTCATGGGAAACCGTGAAAACAAAGCACGTTGGAACCTTGGCTGGGCGAAGATTTTGTGAACCTTCATCTCTGCAGAAGTAAATCTCTGCAAGCCTGGAGGTGCACTGGGATGCCCCCGTAGATGGGCAGCGGGAGCTGCTGGCAGGGGGATGCTGTATTGACTGGAATAAAGCCAAGGTCCTCGTCAGTGGGTTGCTGCCTCTTTTTTGCTGGCTCTGTGTCCCTTCACCATCGGGGGCAGGTGCCCGGCATGGCACTGTGAGGTCAGTGGGGAGGGAACTGGGGGTGGTGTCTGGGTGGCATTCAGGGATATCCCCTGCGTGGTGGTGCAGGCAGGCAGGGAAGAGCCACATCCCGGCCCTGGCTCAGGATCCACGCAGTCCCTGTGCTGCAGACGCTGCCCTGTTGCTTTCCCCAGGGTTGGGGCTGGCTGTTGGAGGGATCAAGGCATCACTGGGAACACAGCACCTGCAGTGCCCTTGTGCAGGACACAGGGATCTTTCCACGGAGTTCATTTTGTGCTGGCACAAATAACTGCAGCTGCTGGCGCTGCCGGTGCAAGGCTGCGTGAGTGGGGTGGTTCATAATTAATGTGCTGGAGCTCCAGGCATGTTCCCATCTTCTCCTGAATTATGGGTGAAGAGCACAGGCCGTTATCTGGGAGGAGAGCGGGGCAGGCTGAGGTTTTTCATCCTTTTTGGAGGGAACCCCTGCCGGTGCCGGGCTCCAGCCCCCCGCACCACCGGGTCCTGAGCATCCCGGTGCCCGAGGCTGGGGTGAAGCTCTCGCTGCGAGGGGCTCTCCGTGGGTGGAGGGGCCCCGTCGCAGACCCCCCGATGCCCACGCCAGGGGGATGTGGCTCTGTGATCTCCCCGAGCTCAGGGCTGGAGCCGCGGGACACGGGGTCACGCCGGACACGCGGGGGCGCCGCGGGCACGCGCACGGAGAGGCGCCCGCAGCGGCCTGGCCGCCGCCAGGGGGCGCTCTCCGCGGGCCGCGGGCACCCGCACGGCCCCGCCACCGTCAACTGTGCCACGTGTGCTTGTCCCCATCCCTGACACCGCCACCCGTGCCCGGTGTGCCTGTGCCTCGTGTCCCTGTGTCCCTTGTTCTTGTGTCTCCGTCTCTGCCACCGCCACCTACATCACATGTCCGTGTGCCTGTGTCCCTGTGTCCTGCCATCGCCACCTGTGTCCTCCTGTCCCTGTTCCCCATGTCCTGGGCGTCCTTTCCTTTGTGTCCTTGGGCCCCTGTCCCCTGAGTCCTGTGACCCTATCCCTTTGTGTCCTCACTCACTTTTCCCCTCTGCCCCTGTTCCGTATGTTCTTGTCTCCCATGTCCTCATGCCCCTGTGCCCCTTGTTCTCCTACTGCTGTCCCTTGTGTCTTCATCCAACCATTTCTTGTGTCTCCATGCCCCCGGCCCCTGTGTCCCCTGTGCCACCAGCTCCCATGGCCTCTTGCCACCGTCCCCCACATGCCATTGTGCCCTGTGTCCTCATGTCCCCGACCTCAGTGTTCCTTTGCTCTCTCTGCCCTACCACCCCCCTGCTGTGTGCTCTCTTCCTCCTATGTCCCGTCATATCCCCCCGGTGTTCCTGCCCCTGCATGTTCCCATGTCCTCCATTCTGTCTGTTCCCTCATGTCCATCCATGCCCCACCATTCCCAGCTGCACTGCCCAGCTCCAGCCCCTTGTGCCCAAAGGCCACAGGGCAGCTGCCCTATGAACATGCCCAGGTCCAGCCCAGGGTAGGCACAGCCCCAGCTGCCAAGAACAGGGGGCCCACTTGGCCGTGGTGAGCCCCAAGTGGCTGCAGGCCCCCAGTCCAGTCCAGTCCCAGGCTGGGGTTTGAGGGGCACCCAGGCAGTGGGATCGGGTGCCTGCCCAGGGGGACCACAGGCTGTGGCTCCCAAAGACATTGGAGACCTAAATGTTGGGCAGTAGCTCTGGGAGCAGGCACTCCACAGGGTCCCCATCACCTGGGGGACCTATCCTGGCTGGCTGTGGTGTCCCCAGCAGAGGACAGTAGTGGCACCAGGCGGGGTCTGGCAGCAGAGACCCTTTGTACAGCTGGACACCAAAACCATTCCAAATGCTCAGCACACGCTGGGCCGCCCTGCTGGGACCTGAAATCTGGGGAGGTGCTGTGTCTCTGCTGGGAATGCCGGGCTGCCTGGGAAAGAGCACGGCAATGCAGCCCCCTGCCATGAGCCATTGCTGAACTGGGGCCAAACCCAGCTTTTCCCGCTTTTACCGTGCCCGCGGCACGGCACAACAGCAGTGCTCGGGGTGCCACGTGCTGGAAAGTTTGTGCCAAGGCAGCGGAGCGTGGCAAGGCCAGGGCTATTCCTGGCTCCCAGCTGGTGTTTGGCCGAAGCGGGCTCTTGGTTTTGGCGGGCTCTTGGTTTTGGCGGGCTGTAATTTTAGCAAGGGCTGTGCCCAGGCCACGGAGCTGCGGTTGAAACAGCTGGCTGTGAGTGTGCCTGGCTCAGCTGGGGGGCTGTGATGTGCACCAGCACCCCCTGCCCACAGCCAGCCCGGGTGGTCTGGCCAAAAGTGCCCAAAACATGGCAGAAATGTTTAAACCTGATGGTTTTTCCCCACAGTGGCTGCAGAGGAAGGGGAAAGGGCTGTGGCTCTGGTGTGGGGCTGTATGTGCACAGGGTGGGGAGCTGTCGGTGAGGGTGTCACTGGCTGGGGTAGGAACCCAGAACTCCTATGGACAGAAAAGCTGTCTAGGATCATACTGACACTGCCAGGTCCTGCCATGTCCCTGAACACCACTTCTACAGGATGCAGGGTCCAGCCCCAGCGTGCACCCAATGTTCTCCTCCACTCTCCCTCACGCTGTCTGCTCTGCCCACCCTGGCTGTGGAGAGGGAAAAAGGCAAATTTGGATAAAAGTCCTCCCTAACTGGGTGAGCCTAATGCTTGTGCTCCCTCCTGAGGACCTGGTGAGGACCCTTGCAGCCACCCCTATCACACCCCTCAGCCACCACTGCCACCAACTTGTTGTCACCAAGCCACCAACGTTCCCTACCCAGAAATTTCTTAACATTAAACTAAAAAGTCCCACCCAGGGAGTCATAACAAGGTCTGCAGTTCAATGACTATGTTTCTCCTGACAGGGAGCACCAGCCCTGCGATCAAATCTTTCTCCATCAGCACCTGTTTACCTCAAACATGAGAGAAAACAAGGGTTTGCTGAGTCCCCAAACCAGGCTGAGACTCTCCTGGGAATTACATGTTGCTACCACAATAAAATTGAAATAATAAATATTTTGAAGCAACTGAAAGGTGTTTATTTTTGAGTCGGTTCAGCTTGTTTACAATCTGCTTACAAGCCCGGGCACTTATCTTTGGGGCTGTTTACTGGGCTCTCCCCCAGGCTCTGGTGTGGTTTCATACACATCTAAATAACCTCCAGCAAGGGGGTACCTTCCTGCCAGCTGCATGCCCTGGCAGTTGCTGTTTTGACACAGTTATGCAAATGATTGTTCTCATCTTCACAAATGGACTTGAATGCTCAGGTCGTGTTTTCGACCACACCAGCCTGAAACATTGATTTATTTCATTTAATCCTCTTTCAATTGCAGGGCAGTAAACCTTGGTCTTGCGCTCTCATGATCTGGTCTTCCACACCACCCCAAGACCTTTCCCCCATCGCAGGGGCTGATGTCCCCCACAAGGTGATGACACCCCAAGGTGAGAGCCGGGTGAGGCAGGGACACAGAGCTGGCCACCATCTCAGGGCTGAGCTGGCTCAGGCTGGGCCGCGTGGCGCTCACTTGCCTTCACACGTCAGCACCCGCTGGAGGCAGTTTCGCTTCCTTTTTTGGGGCACCCTTTCGAATTTCTGATTGGGGACTGTAGTGGGTGAGGAGTAAATTTAGCCAGGGGATGTCCCACCGCCGCACAGCTGCACAGTGGGGCTGGCTGGGGGAAAACAGGGGCCAGTGCTGGCGTGGCACAATCTGGGCTCTTGCACAGCCTTTCCCCAAGTCCTCCAGAGAAGATGGCCCTGTGAGCAGAGGGTATGTCAGGATGGGGTGCAGGAACCAGCAGCACCCTCCAGGTGCTCGGGGGCTGCACCCCCCTGGCTCAGGCACGGCAGAGGCATGGGTGTCACCCGGGCTTGGCACAGCTGTAGCACCAAAGCGAGGGGACTCGTGCCTTCGTCCCACTGCTGTCACGGTGGGTCTGGCTCTGCCCCACTTCCCCCAGCCTGGGCTGGGGCTATTTTGGGACCCTGCTCCTGCTTTCGAGTTTCAGCCCTGCTGCCTCCAGGAACGCGGCTGTTTGTGTGGCTGCAGCTGCGCTGGGGGCAGGCGGGAGCCATCCCCTCCGTTCCGGCTGTGCCACGCCGCCCGTGTCTCTCCAGACGAGGTGTTTCATCAGCTCCAGGTGCACTCTCTCTGCTCCTGCCACGTCCCCACAAAAAGAGACCCCACCTCCTCCTGGTATGAGACGTTGGGGCTTGCCTGGCCTGGGGAAATCACCCAGTGATGTACAATAAAAAAAAGCAGGTCAGGGCTGTTTTTTGGGGCACAAATGTGGCCAGAGGTGGTTGTCATGGAGGGGACCCAGGGAGGGTTTGGGGACCCAGAGCAGAGCTTTGCACTTGAGTTTTGTGGCAGTGGTTTGTGAGCAAGGGTTGCAAGAGCTCCTATGGTCCCACTCCTTAGCCTACATTCCTGCATCCCTCACTCTGTTCTCACCTGTGGGACCCCTCCAAGCCCAAGGTGTCCAAAACCCCAGGATTTATCAAATGGCCCCTAAAAGCCTTGTTAAGTCCTCACCTGGGAGCCTCAGCCTGGGAGAGCAGTTCTCACCAAGCCCCAACCCTTCATGGGATCCACTGCTTCTCTTTGCAGCTAATTAAAGCCTTCCTGAAGCATCTCATTTACTAAATTAGATCCCCCTCATTTTAAAATTACTGGCAAGCTGGGAAAATGAGAAAATAAATGACTGCTAAAATTGCAGTGCAGGAGCTGGCGGAGTGAGAGAGGAGCTGCAGCTGGGGAGGGGAGAGAGGTTTCGGTTCTGCTCAGCACATTTGCTCAGCAGACACCCCCAGCGAGGGTGGCGCGGGAGTGGATCCAGATTGCTCTTCCCAGGCACTTCTTCCCTCCCCGCCAGGGGATGGATCAGGCCCTGCATCCCTCTGTGATTCCCAGCCGAGGCTCTCTGGCCCTGTTGAAGGCTTGTTAAGGGTAAAACTCTGGCTGGGATTTTGCCAAGTTGCAGGCAGTGGGGGAGGATGGGAGCCCTGGAGGGGCCAGGGCCACTGATCTATAATTAATCAGGCTTTTTTCTTGACAGTTGTTGCTTATGGAAAAGACTTAGCAAAATCTTTTAATCAATAATTAGTGAGGTTTCCTGCCCCCTGGGACAGAGATATGCCTGTGCTCTGCCCACACAGACCTGAGCTGAAGCAAGACCCCAGCTCGTGCCCCAAATTGAGCCCACAAAGGCTGGGGCTGCTGTCCTGTGACCAAAGAATGGGCTTCACTCCAGAAATGTCAAGATGAATCTCAGAGCCTGGAGAAAGCATTGCCCTGCCACCCTCCTCCAGTGCTCTTCCCCAGAAATGTGGCATTTCTTAGGGTAAAACCTGGCAGCACAGCTGGGATGGGGGTCCTGTGTTACCTGTCATTCACTGCAGCCTCAACCACTACTAAGGTGGTTCAATAACTACTGGAACTGGTAATTATTGAGGCTGGATCTTTGCAGTGGAAAAGAAGTGAACATCCTTCCTGGCAGCAGGTCTCGGTCACTGGGGCATTTCTGGCTGGCAGAGTTGCAGGCAGCAGCTCTCCTGGCAGCACCACAGGGCAGGGGATGAGATGCCAAAGGCAGGGGTTTGCCAGGAAATAACCTTGTGTGAACAAGGAAGGGGATCGGTGGCAGTGTGGAGGAGCTTTTGCCATCTCTGGGCTCACATTCCCCAGCAGTGAGCTGCAATGGATGGGTGCATGCATGGATGTGGCTGTGCTGCAGGGACCCTCACCTTCAGGGCCACCTGCCGTAGCCCAGTAGCCCCCCAGGAGCCGGCCCTGCACCTCTGCCACAGTGGGCACTCTCTGCTTAGGAAACTGTTAAAGATGCTTAACTTGAAACACAGTGGGACAGATCTCTCCATCATCTGCCCTTCCTTCTTTTCCCTGGCTCCGATGCAGGCTGAGCATCCTGCTGCTGGCTCCTTCCTTGAGGCTAGCAGCAGCCCAGGGGTCTGGCCCGCTCATGGGTTTGCTCTGTAGCAATGGGATTTGGGATTTCCTGGGAAAATCATGAGCTTGTCACCCCACACGTGGGAAGGGACACTGTGACTGACCTCCTGAGCAGGGTGGTGGGAAGGGGGGTTGCCCTAAGCATGGGGCTGTTCCATGGCAAGGCCTCCTCTGCCCAGCTGAGGAGGAGGATAAAGTGGGATTAAAGCCAATGAAGTTGTTTTGGAGCATGAGGTGCCTTTTGGCAGCTCAGGTGGGGTCAGGGCCTGCTGCCAGCTCCCTGACAAAAACAGGAGGGAAGGGGCACTGTGCTCTCCTATCAGTACAGGCTGGGGCATGAGGGAATTGACAACAGTCCTGCTGCAAAGGATTTGAGGCAATCAGTGGATAATTACCTGGCAATGTGCACCTGCAGCCCAAAAAGCCAGACACACCCTGGACTGCATCAAAAGCAGCGAGGGCGGTGGTTTGAGGGAGGGGATTCTCCCCCTGTACTCTGCTCTGTGAGGCCCCACCTGCAGTGCTGTGTCCAGCTCTGGATCCCACAACATAAAAAGGACATGGTCCTGTTTGGGTTTGTCTAGAGGAGGCCAAAAAGGTCTCAGAGCACTGGAGCACCTCTGCTATGAGGAAAAGGTGGGAGAGTTGGGGCTGTTCAGCCTGGAGAGAAGACTCTGGCAAGACCTTATAGCAGCCTTTGAGTACTTGAAGGGTGCTTATAGGAAAGATGAAGACAGACTTCTTAGCAGGCCCTGATGCAATAAGACAAGAGATAATGTTTCTTAAGTAAAGAAGAGTCAATTTAGGCTAGATAAAATTAAGAATTTTTTTACTGTGAGAATGGTGAGGTGTTGAAGCAGGTAGCTGAGGGAAGCTGTGGATGTCTTATTCCTGGAAAGATTCAAGGTCAGGCTGAAAGGGGCTCTGAGCAACCTGATCTGGTTGATGCCCCTGATCATTCCAGGGAGCTTGGACTGGATGACTTTTAAAGGTCCCTTCCAATCCAACCCATTCTAGGGTTCTATGATTCCATGTCCCCAGCAGACGCTTGCAGGGAAATGTGGCAATCCAAATCCTTGTGGAGCAGCACACTCCACTGGCACAGCCTGGGGAGGGGGATGTGGTGGGGCCATCCCCCCTTTCCCAAGAGACTGGTGAGGGACACCTCCCCCATAGCTGCACCCAGTGTGGGTGGGTGCTCCCAGCCCCTGTCTCTGGTCTGGCTCCTGGTTACCCTGATGGGGTGACAACTGCAGAGCACTGGTGCTTTCAGTGTAGCCATGGCTGTCAGTCCTTCCATGGGCAGGGCTGCAGGGAAACTTCCCTAGGGCTGTGCTGGGGAAGGGGACAGGGCATATGGCACACAGGAGTCCAGGCTGCTGTGGCACAGGGTGATGGACAGGCTGGTGCTTGTGCTTAACTGGCAGTTACACTGGGACCCCCATTCTGAGAAGCATAGGGGTGACAGTGAAAGGGGGACAGAGCCAGGCCTGGCGGCAAAGGGGCATGGCTGGCCATGCCTCCACCACAGGCCACATGTGCCTGCAAGGCACCTGGCACCCAGAGGCCAGCGAGCAAGGGTCACAGATGGCACAGCCAGGGCCATGTGTTCAATGCATGCATGGGGGCTTAGCGCAGGCTGTGCCCCAGGCTGCTCATTCCCTGGTCTTGGCAGTGCCAGGGGATTTTCATTGCGGTCCCCAGGGTTCATCAAAAGCTTCGCAGAGCCCCTGCAATGCGAGTGTGTGTGTACACAGGTATGTGTTCCCATCCCACCCTCCACACTGGTGCCACGGGGCAGACGCAAGGCAGCAGGCGGGGAGCGAGCGCATTGGAAGGACACAGAGACAGGGATGCTGAGGCAGCGCTAGTTCCGTGTCGGTGTTTATTTGAGTGACACTCACAGTGGGGGGACAGGAGCAGGGATGGGCAGACATGGGCAGAGACATCTGCAGCAGGGGAAGATGTTCCCAGAAGTGGGGGGGGAGGGAAGGAGCCACCAAAGGGCCGGCAGGGTGGGTTAGTAGCACTCGGATCTGTTCACGGTCTTCTCCACATTTCCAGCCTCGTGCCTGACCTTGCACGAGACAGAATTGTAACTCTGCCACTGGCTGGCTTCCAGCAACAGGTAGCTGCTGGCCCTGTACTGGTTGTTGCTCTGCCGCTGGGGCTGGCTGGTCTGCACACCCGAGGAGATGGTGTTGCCGTCAGCCACCCATTGCACGGTCACAGGGCTCGGGTAGAAGTTCTCCAGCAGACACACCAGGGTGGCTTTGCCCTGTGATGTCATCTCCTCCGAGGATGGCGCGAAGACGTGCACGGTGGGAGCGACCTTGGGCTGGCCTGCGAGGGATGAGAGCGGTGCTGGGTCAGAGAGGGCCCTGTCCCCCACCACAGCCCCTGCCTGCCCTGCTGGCACTGCCCAGAAACTCCCCACTTTCCCCAAAGCCAGAGCCTATCACTCGTAACTGTAATGTATTTAAATTTGGGATACATACATACATGCATACATGCATACATACATACATATATAATATGCATATATGTGTGTGTAACACACATACACATGTACATACATCTCATATATGCTTGTATATATGTTTTATATGCACTATATGTAGATATATGTATATATATGTATTACATAATATAGATACAGCTAATATACTTACTATATATGTAAAGTGCACAATATACATACATATGTAGTCCATATCATATGAATAGATGTATAATTCTATGAAATGCATTTAATATGAATATTTATACATTTCTGTATGCCAGAAATATATGTCATATATAAAAAGACATATTTTATATATTTTTTATATATAAACATCTATATATTTAACAAAATCTTAATTTCTTTGCCATGAAGCCATTTCCTCCCTTTTACAAGGCAATTTTTTTAAAAAACCCCCAAAATCTCACAGACAAACCAGCCTGTTTTCTGCCCAGTTCTGTTTTCAGATATTTTCTTGTCTCTGAAAAACTGCCACTAAAAATCACCCAAAAGAAGACAGAAAAAAGATGTTTGGCCTTTCTGGTGTGGTTCTGCTGCCTCCTCCAAAGTACAGTGTTTCTATTTCTATCTTCACCTCTATTTCTATCTCTATCTCCATTTGAAAACCAGGATGACTCCACCATTAAATACTTTTTGATGAAGAAATAGTCAAAGAACATTTTTCTTGATCTTAGCCCCGAGTAATTTGGTTCAAATTGCAATTTTTCTCCAAATTCTTTTAAAAATTACAAACAAAGACAGACAAACAACATTTCTGGCAGCATTTTCAGCACAATAATCTCCATTTTTGGCATGTCTTACCTGGACAATGGGCTCTTTAAGATACCCCTGGAATCTTTTGTCTAAGATTCCAGGGTCATGCTGTTTTAACACGAAGTCAGGATGACTGTGGGCTGCTCACAGCCGAGGACAGGCTGTTCTTTCACGGCACCTGCACCCTTGGCCATGGGAAGAAGCCCCTGCCTCTCACAAGGGGTGACAGACTTGGTCCTCAGGACTAAGAGTCAAGGACTTAGACTTTAGACTGACAAACTTCTTTGACAAAGACAAAAATCACCTCTTTTAGAGACCTAAACCTGATTTTCCTTCCCCCTGAGACCTCAGACACATTTCCTGGACAGATTTTAAGACTTTTCAATTGAGAAAACGCGCCCCAATTCTCCGTGGCGCGCACAGAGTCGTCAGAGTCCGCAGGGACGAGGCAGAGCCCCCAACGCCGGGCTGAGTGCCTGACCCCAAACGGGCGGCAGACCCCAGCCCGGCGTCAAGTCCGAGAAAAAACCCCAAATCACCAAAAATCGACAAAATGTCAAAATTCCGCGGTGGGAAAAGAAAGACCGAGGGAAAGTCGGCGACTCACCTAGGACGGTCAACATCGTCCCGAGCCCGAAAACACCACACAGTGACACAGAGCCATACAAAAACCTCCTGCCTCATGGCAGAGCAGTCCTGGACCCCACGGATGTGGGACGATGGAGAAGATGGTCTGGAAATATCCCAATGGATGCAGCAGAACAAAGGTGATGGGATGGAGATGTCCCGATGAACACAGCAGGATGAAGGTGTGGGCACAGCTGTACCTGTCGAGTTTTGGTCCTGGCTGGGCTCTCTCAGTGCAGCTCTCGCCACCAGCAATGGAGCTAATAGCTGAAGGTCTCTGCAGGCAACTTATTTTTAAAAATATTTACCCTAAAAATATGAGAAGGCAAGAGGTGGTGATGTAAAAAAGCTCTACATAGACCTGCCATAGCCAAGGAAGGGGTGAACCAGAATGGGTTTCAGCTAAAACCAATGAACTTCATATTTCACTATAAAGGCTTGGCAGCGTCTTTGAGAAGTGTTTTCCCAGTGTGGTGCCAATCCCACAGATTGGCAGATTCAGTGCTCAGCTTGGACCACTGAATGCCAACAGCAGCAACGTAAATTCAATACACAGATTTTCAAATGATGTGGTTTGTGCAAGTAGTTACAGAAAGAGGCAGACTCAGTGAACTTCCTGAGTCACAGGAACTATATAAATAGCTCACTATAAAACAGGTAAGACTTCGAAGATTTTGTGGTTTGAGACACTTTCTCTTTCAGAGGTTTGCTTTGCATCTGGGAAGGCTTATGCTTTTGTGAAAAGCCTGAAACTATCCAAAAAAGAAAAAAAAAAATCACTGAAATTGTCTATGCAAAGCAATTAGCTGAAGCCACTGCCCTCTATTCTGGATGATCATTTTCTGAGCATTTCTCAGGCTTCAGTGGGGTTTCAGTTTAATTTTGTGGGAGGGCAAAAGAGGGGGATAATGTTCAGCTCTTCAGTCCTGCGCTTCCTCTTACAGAGAGGCATGGAGGAGGACAGAGGCTCTGCTGGATGCAGCAGGGTGTTGCTGAAGTAGTTCTTGGCATTGCCACCGGAGCAGGAGACGTTGAAAGTCTCTCCCACATTGGCAGACACCTCGGGCAGCTGACTCA
>WAAE01016523.1:0-14976 GCA_013400495.1 Nicator chloris | reverse complement strand
TTTTTTTTTTTTTTTTTGTAATCAAAGAACTGAAAAGAGGAGTAAATCTTGTGCTCTTTTGTTCACTTGATCTTGAAAAACTGGTTCATCAGTGATCCTTGCATCATATTTCCACAGCTAATAAGTCCTACACCACTTAAAATCTTTAAAAATCCCAAACAAACAAAAACCAGAAAGACAACTATTTTGCAGCCAAATCTGACACAATCTAACACAGTACATAAGAGATAATATTATTTCACCAACTTCCATTGCAGTTCTTTTTATTCTAGAACTGGCATCTTTCGTGGAACATAAGAGTGTTTAGGAAAGAGAAAATATTCTGCAAAAATATTCTGAAAAGAAGTCAGCAAAATTGCCTCTAGGAAGGGTAAAATAAGAATACCTAATTGTATTTAAACATGCAGATGTATTTTTGCATAAAACTGTGCTGCCTCTTAATTCTTCTTATTAAAAAAACACATGGGCATTTGGACATATGTTAATAGAAGGAAATAATTCTTATTCCAGCGTTATTTGTTTAGGGCAAACATTAGCCAGAAGGTCTTTCTGAGGCAAATCATGAAAACAGAATTTTAAAAGACTTACAGGTTGTTAATTCTAATATTAAATTCTACACCTAGTAATTTTTATTACGAGAATACATTTAAAGAATAAAAGCTCCATGTCTAAGAGCTTGGGTAAGCACAATTCTGTCTTTGCTCATGTTTTTTCATACGCTGAGTGCAGACTGCAATTCTGTCTTTAGCAGGGCTGCAGCAGGCAGTGCATGGGTGACTACAGTCTCCTATTTTTTCACCCTTCTAATAGCACCAGAGAGTCAAAAAAGCAGCGAATGAAGAAAGGTATGTATTAAGGAATTTGTTATACAAGCTTCACCCCACTCTTAGCCATATACATGAGACCTAACCCAACAAATCCCTGTGTGCTGCTGTATTTACAGGGTTGTAAACTAAGAGCAGAATGGGGCCTGAGGAATAATTTTTCAGAATCATGGGGTTTATAAATTATGTACTTTGGTTGAAGACCAAATAAGCAGATAGGCAGATACATAGGCAGATACCTGAACTGAAAAACTAAAAAAATTTAAAAGTAACTTTAGAATAGATAAATCATTCAGCTCCAGTGTGACCTCCCAGTGCAGAATTATGCTGAAGTGACCCTTGTACACAGCTTTAGTATAGAGGTCTCTTAAGAGCAGTTTTTCAGCCAGCTGTGTCAGACAGTGAGTTATTATTTTCTATTTATTTAATTCTCCAGTTCACAACTGAGGAGTAGTTTGTTCTTCTTCCAGGTGACTTAACGATGTTTCCAAGGCAGCAGCCTTCAATACCGAGCCCTGTGTCATGCCCAAGAGGTTTGGGTTTAGTTTCTAGCTCATGTCCTCAGCGTGGAATCAAAGGAGGGCAGAAAAAAAAGACGATGTAAAACCAAGGGCAAGTAGCACTTTACAGAGTGAGGAGGCTGTGAGCCGAGATGACCCTCGCCACACCTACGTTTAATGCCGTTCAATTAAAACACGTAATTTATGACCAGACAGGGCACCATTGCCACGTTTTGGTCACGGCCATACACATACCTCCGTACCTAGGCAGGCTTCAACACCCTAACAGGGGTAAAAGAACCAATTTCCTTCCGTTCGGGGGCGATTCCGGCTGTCGGTTACCCCACGTACGCCCCTCCCCGCCGCCAGCACCGCCCCCCGGGCCGAGGAGCAGCGCCCCCGATCGTACCGGTGTCGGCGTCGTGTCGGGGCTTATGTCGCGACACAGGCGGGTCCCGCGGCGGCAGCCCAGCGGGGCCGCGGGGGGCTCGGCTGCCGCCGCCGCGGTGCGCGCCCGGGCCGAGGCCCTCAGGGAGGTCGGCGTGGACGAGGAGGTGGAGATGGCGGTGCAGCTCGCCCTGGAGCGGTTCCGGAGTGGGGACGAGGCGGGTGCGCGGCACAACACGTCCCAGGGGGAGCCTGCGCGTGTTGGGAGGGCGATCGCAGCGGGTCAGGGAGGGGATCCTGCCCCTCTGTCCGGCCCTAGTGAGTCACAGCTGGGGTGCTGTGTCCAGCTCTGGGCTCCTCAGCACAGAGACAGGGAGCTACTGGAAGGGATCCAGCAGAGACCTCTAAGATGAGGTGAGGGGTCTGGAGCATCTCTTATCAGGCGAGGTGTGGAAGCTGGGCCTGTTTAGCCTAGAGAAGATTGAGAGGGGATCTCGTTAATGCATGTAAATACCTCCAAGGTGAGTCCCAGGAGGGCGGTGCAGACTTTCTGGTGACAGGACAAGAAGCAGTGGCCATAAATTAAAATACAAGAAGTTGCACCTCAACATAATGGAGAACTTCTTTCCATTGAGGGTGGCAGAGCACTGGAAGTTTGGCCCAGGGAGAGTGTGGAGTTTCCCCCACGGGAGACATGCCAAACCCACTTGGATGTGTTCCTATGGCACCTGCTCCAGGTGACTCTGCCTTGGCAGGGGGGCTGCACTGGGTGATCTCCCTTGCAATCCTCACAATTCTGTGATTCTGTAACATTGATATAATATGTCAAGATTACTGCCTGTTGCATTGTTACTGGTTTTTTGTGATTATTTATCGTTCTAGAGATGGAATTTCCTTCTAGTTTCACTAGTACTGAAAGAGTGTTTGTTCACCGGCTCTGTCAGTCTCTTGGACTGGTATCTAAAAGCAAAGGGTGAGTTGGGGTACAATTTGTGGGGTTTTGGTGCAAACGAATGGAATTTCATGACTCATGATAAGCTGATTGATGTTTTCAATCATACCCTACTATGTTGCAAGGAATGGTATTAGAAAAAAAAAAGTGTAAAAGTAGACATAGAAATTCAAATATGTTTGTTCATTGCTGTATGCATGCTTGCAAAAACTTTTGACATGCTTTTTGAGGCAGCTTGCTTTTATACTTTGGATTTAATTGCTCCATTAAAAAGGCTTCTCACTGTGATCTCTGGTTTTTTTCAAAGGTTTTGCGTAGAACCTCATACCTTGACAGATAAAAGTTAACCTAGAGTAGGTAGGTTACTTATTCCTAAAATGTTTTCCCCCCTGACAGAAAAGGAGCCAATCGATACCTGACTGTAAGGAAGAAGGATGTATCAGAGACACATGCAGTCATGACTTGTGACTTGGCTCTCCGTACAAAACATGCTGTTCGGAGTCTAATTCAGAGCTTTCCTGTCACAAATAAGGAACGCACAGAACTCCTGCCAAGGACAGAGCGAGGAAATGCCTGTGCTGTTGAATCTGGTATGTTTGGTGTGTCTTCTGATTTGTCTGTCAATGCCACTTGAAAAAACCGCCTGCAACCTGAGGACAAAACAAACCCCCTTCTGTTCTGTCCCCTCTTGTGTCCTAACAGATACCTTTCAACAAACACTTGAATTTTCCTTACTTTTAAGGTCTTTTGTAACTGGTGTTGCGAGGAACTTGGGCAGTCATATCATGCACATTGCGATGTCTTACCTTGTGCTCAGTTAATTTAGAATCTTTGAGCTAGTTCCAGCCAAGTCTTTTTGGAAGCACATTTGAGAAATGTGGCTTCATACAAGTGCTATGAGGTGGGATTGAAGAGTCAGGGTGTTACCATGATGCCATAAGAACGCCCTTATGAGAAAATGACATTGGCTGTTCTGCTTATAGAAATTCATGTCCTTGATAAATCAAGAAGTTTAGTGTTTGTTTCTTCATCTCTACAAAATAGATTTTGTCCTTAAGAGACTACTGTCCAGACTTCTTGATTTCTAGAATATGAAAGAGTTCACTGAAAGACAAACTTCTGATAAAATGTTGGGTGGTTTTTTTAAACTAATGCTTTCATCTAGATTATTGCTCCAGCAGCTACAAGTGAAAGAGTTACACTGTGTTTCTACATACAGAGGTGGGTGTACTGAACAGAAAACACTTATGCCAATATGCCTTGTTTAATTGCATGTTTCTGATACATGGTATCTGTTCTTTAAGTGCTTTCTTTGCTATTTTTTTTCAATTGTTTCTGTCGTTTAATAGGACTGTTTAATGAACAGAGGGAAGCTATGATAAAAGTACTGAAACACGTCTTAGGAATGTAAGGGATAAGTTAAAGAACACAATGAATATTTGTCTTTCCGTGCTTCTCAAAGTATTTTTAGTTCTCCTGATCTCTTAGTCTGTGTTTGTCTTGGTACAAGACAAACAGACCTTGTAATTTAGTATATGAATCTGTTAATCACATTAAATGTGTATAATTGAGTTTACAGCAAGCTTTTCATTCTTCTGGAAAATAATTATCAAGGAATTACAGAGTAGTACTTCCAATGCTGGATTTGAAGTAGCTCCCTCAAAAGATGTGCACGTTTTTTGGCTACTTATGCACTGCTTTCCAACACATCACACTGCTGTGTGGGGTCCAGGACTCTTAATACACCGTGTTTGAATTAGTATGATTTCAAGCAAATATGTGTAATAGTTCAAAGGTTTAACTCTGAAAGTGTGTATTTCTAGGGCAAACTGCAGATGTGATATGTGGGCACAGAAACAAAGGCCACCAAAATACACCAGGCTGTTTTTCTCTGGTTTAGTTTTTCTTTCTCATTCTTCTCTTTGTAGGCTTTTTTGACTAAGAGCAATGCTTTGGAAGAGTCTGGCTTTCTTCAAAATACCTATGAAAGTAATAACTGTTTTGAAAAATATCTATTTCAAACACCACAGAGGATGTGTTGCTATAAATATGACTTCTAAATGCGTGACAAGTTTGTCACTTTAGCCACAGGGATGCATAAAAAGTCAGCAACGTTAATTTTTAAGTACAATTTTTGAGCAGTGTTTTAGTGACCTTCTTCTGTATCTGTATAAATAAACTTTTAACTTCTCTTCACAGAAAACAAAGAAGTGAACAAGACAAGTGGTCGACTTAATGACGGTATCCCCCAGGTTCCAGTGAAAAGAGGGGAATCAGAGTTTGATTCCTTCAGGCAATCACTACCAGTTCTTGAAAAACAGGAAGAAATTGTCCGATTAATAAAGGACAATAAAATTGTTTTGATTATAGGAGAGACTGGATCTGGAAAAACTACTCAAGTATGTTTCTTCAATGAAATAAAAAAGATAACAGTATTTACACTAAACTAAAGCCAGTTGTGTAACATTTGTGATAAGCGACATTTTTATGCTATTTTAAGGCTTTTCTTTTCCTGTATGATTGAAAACCTTGTGTACCATTTCAATTTCTTGCTTTTGATATACTAAGCCAGCAGAAAGGTACTAAAAGCATAAATAGTTCCTCACAATTTTCTGATTGATACCATTTTTTCATTAAAATTATGCAAAATATTGAAGAGAAAGTAGCTGCAATATTTGTATAGCCCTTTTTCTTCTAAGGCTAGTTCTGTTTTTAGTACTCAGAATAATATATTTTTTGTGTTAAAATGAAAGATTATCTTCAGGGCATTTTTTTATAGATTTCCCTGAAGCAGGAGAGAGACACTGCAAGTTTTTTTTTTAAAAATACCTAAACAGGTTATACTTAGAAATTTATTTTCTGCCAATTCAGATGTGTTTGGAGTGATAATCCTGATCACAGGTCTTTCGCAATGTGTAATACTGAGATGCAGTGAAATTGTTTCCCTGTGCTAAGAAAGCTGTGACATTCTCAAAAAGTAAATTTGAACCATTTCTTTACAGATCCCTCAGTTTATCCTTGATGACTGCTACAAGAATGGAACTCCCTGTCGTGTGTTTTGTACTCAGCCGAGACGTTTAGCAGCTGTTGCTGTGGCTGAAAGAGTGGCAGCTGAAAGAAGAGAAAGGATTGGCCAGACAGTTGGTTATCAGATCCGGTTAGAAAGCAGGTACTACTGGTATTTCTAAGTGTCAGTTGATGTTGTGTTGGTATCATGAAACTTGTGTACATTTAAACTGCAGTATGTTTGGGATGCAACCCCATAAATTATAGGTGGGATATGTTGTTGCAGGTAAGGAATACTTTAGAGTGAAAAGGACAGCTTTCTTCCTGTGTTTTGCAATTTCGTGTAGTGGATTGTCTTATACAACTGAATTTCAAGTGCTTTCTATTGATTCCTTCTGTGGAGTATGTGCCTGTAAATCCTTGTCTGATTTTCAGATCAAGTCTACACTTTCCTCTCTTATTTTTTTTTCCGCACTCTACTTTTAACATGTGTGGATCCAAAAGTTCTGCAAGCTTTGAAGGTAGGTGGGAAGACTGTTATGCAGTAACAAATGGTATGTAGTGTGAGTTGATAGGGGTCCTCAAAGGGAAAACAACAGAATTGGAAAGTAAGGGATGAAACTGAGCGTTATTTACCAGTCTAATTTGTGCTAAATTTACTATGCTTCAGCTTTTATGTTTAAAACATGAAGTGATGTAAAAGTAGACATTTCAATATCACTTGATGAATTTTTCTGTAGAGCAGAGCATGGATGGATTGTGTGGGGTTTTAACATCTTTGCACTGTGTATCCAGTGACATTTCAGGGGAGGGGCAACAGTCAGGATGTGGCTGACCAGAAGATGGCAAAAGGTTGTGTTGACTTGAATGAACAAAGATAACATACAGGTGTTGAAAATGAATGCAGCTGAACAACAAAACCACAATAAGAATTCAAATGCGTGTATGAAAGCTTACAAGGCTATTAAGGGTTTACAAGAGCTAGTGAAGGTGTATCAGAAATAAGCTGGATGATTAATGTATGGGACTACTGTGCTTGCTGAGGAAGAGCAAAGTCAGACCAAAATGGAAGAATTACTGGAAACAGTGCAGAAAATCCAGCTATTGAGAATGATCAACACATTTACTCTAGAGAAACACTAAAAGGGGGAGATGACAATATTTTGAGCTGTGGACAAAAAAGGTCTGGGTAGGAGATTTTTAGAGGTGTTTATAGTAACACAGAAGTCTAATTTTTAAAGTTTTCTTAAGTGTCTTCCAGAGAAGAGCTGTAGAGTACCATACAAAGGAACTTTTCAGCTCCTTTAGGATGGCAGTACTGGAGGAAGTAGTGACAGTTGCTGTTTTTACTGGAACAGCCAACTCTGCCCCAGGTATAGAATAGTAATTTCAGTATTTTGACCTCCTGAAAAAAGAGAGGATTGGCTGATTAGTTTGTGGTTTAGTCAGCTGTAGTGTATTGGGTTTGGAAGGCAAGGCTTTGGGAGCTGTGGGGAGGCTTTTGTGAGAAGATGCCAGAAGCCTCTCCCGTGTCTGACAGAGCATGTGCCAGCCAAGACAGACCTGCCTCTGGCCGAGGCTGAGCCCATCTGTGATGGTGGTAGTACCTCTGGGACAGTGGGAAATGGGAGAGAAAAACCTGCACAACAGAGGCAGCACTTCAAGGAGAGCAGTGAGAGCATGTGAGAGAAGCAGCTCTACAGACAGGAAGGTCAGTGCAGGAGGAAAGCAGGTGCTCCAGGTGCCAGAGCAGGCCGTGGTACAGCCTGTGGTTTGGCAGCTGTGCCCCTGCAGCCTGTGGAGGTCCTGGGTGCAGCAGGGATCCCCCTGTGCAGGACTCCATGTTGGAGCAGGTGGATGCTTGAATGAGGCTGTGATCCTCTGGGAAGTCCATGCTGAAACAGGCTCCTGGCAGAATCTGTGGCCTCATGGAGGGGGCCCACACAGAAGCAGGTTTGCTGTCAGGATTGTGACCCTGTGGTGGTCCCACGCTGGAGCAGGCTGTTCCTGAAGCACTGCACCCTCTAGAAAGGGACCTGTTCTGCAGCAGTTCATGAAGAACTGCAGCCCATGGGAAGGACTCATATTGGAGAAGCTCATGGAGGACTGTCGCCCATGGGAGAGACTTATGTCTCTCCTTGTCCTTCTCTCGACCCTTTGAGTCTGTGTTTCGTCTCCCCTGCCCACAGAGAGGACAGATAGAATGGCTTGGGTAGGCACCTGGCTTCCAGCCAGGCTCATCCCACCACATGTAAGCAAATGCAAAGGCTAGATCCAAGCATATGCTAAGGAATTGGAACCTGTTTTCCACATGGAATTTTCTAGTAAATTGAATAACATGCAGAGTTTCTCACGATTCTCTTTAACTTCCTTATTTATTAAAATTTGATTTTTTTTTAAAATTAATCTGTTGTCCAAAGTTGTGGGGCTCAAGCAGTAAGACTTGTTAGGAAATGCATGGGAAAAAACATAGTTTAAAAACAAGTGGTGTGCATGGGTCTTCTGGGGAGAGAACTGTAATTCCTCTTGTGGTCAGCTCTGCTTTAATTTTTGAGCCATGGAAGGGTGGCAGCTTTTAAATGGTGCAAACTCCTTGAGTTGTGTCTGTGGTCTGTTCCATAGGGTTTCTCCAAAGACGCTGGTAACATTCTGCACTAATGACATGCTCCTTCGCACGCTAATGGCTGGAGACAGCACCCTCTCCACCGTGACCCATGTTATTGTGGTGAGCATCCTGTGGTCTTTCATGTGGGGTGGAGCAATATCTACTGCTTTGGAAAATTAGGTGTTCATTTTTTTTTTATTTAAATTTGCTGAGCATTTTAGGTGTTTTTGTTTGGTAGAATCTGAATCAATTTTAAAGACTTTCTGAGTCCTTAGAGTAGCATGCATTTTTTGTAGATTTTGGTGCATTTGTTTGTGTTGGTGTTTTTTCCTGTAAAAATACCTTATTTTATTTTCATGCAAATAATTAATTGTGGAATCAGGAGGAGTTGAGGATGACTGAAGTGTAAATTTTTCTGAAGTTCCCCTATCAGCAGAAAAGCCTTTGGGAGGCTTACATTGATGTGATTCAATGTGATCGTGTCAGAATTTCTGTTTTCATGTATTTGTTTTAGCAGTACCAGGTTTTCAGTCCATTTGTTTGCCCAGTGTTTTCAAGATAATGTGCAGTCTAATTGCTAGGAAATTATTCAGGTGTGTTCATTTATGATTGTGTTAATATTCCTATTGTGGAATGTAATAAGTAATGGGAACTAGAATGTTTAATGGCAAGATTTAAGTACTGAAGATTAAAAGAAATCATGGTAAATTTAGGTGCCTACCTGTTTATCAAAGTTAAAAAAGCATGAGAATGATCTATACATTCTTGATGTCAGCCTACAAACCTTGTATTTGAGTCATTTGACATTGTTTGAGTCATTGTTTCATTTATTCATAATACAAAACAAAACAGAAGAATGACAAAGATGATTAATCAGTTGTGTGCCTTAATTTATAGGCTTTGTGTATGACTTGTCTAAGCAATGTCTTTTTTTCTGGTTATATGGTGTCATACGTTTCTTTAAATGATCATCAGTGGTGAAGTGAGAATTTATTAAAATAAGATTTGTAGGATTTGTGGCCTTTTCTTGAAATTGCGCTTTAAATAAAAATTAGAGAGGTTTCAGATGTTCTCTTTGGCCTCTGAAGTTAAGGTGTGTACAGCTTCAGCATTGCAGTGCACTTGGTTCTGATAAAAACTTTTTGAAGTATTTTTTTGTTTATGGATAGTTTTTTAAAAAAAGCCTATTACTTAAACTAGACTTACACATTTTAAGGCCTCTGTAATGTGCCACTAAATCATATATTTTATTTTTTTTAAAGGTTGTGTTTGTCAGAAGTTGTGATTTTGTATCTGTTTTGTTTATCTCTTTTTCTTCCTTTTGTTACAGGATGAAGTACATGAGAGGGATAGGTTCAGTGACTTCTTGCTAATAAAACTGAGAGATGTGCTGCAAAACCAGAATAATTTGAAACTAATTATTTCTAGTGCTGCTCTAGATGCAAATCTCTTTATTAGGTATTTTGGAAGCTGCCCAGTAATACATAGTAAGTATTTATCTTAACTCTTAAATTGAAGTATACCTACCCTGAGACTCACAGATCTTATTAAACTGCAGCAAACTATTCTGAGTAAATGCACATGATGAATACATTGAGAGTTACAGGAATATTTGTTCTTTGTGTATTCAGGTTTCTTGTTCCTTAACTATTTGCACCTACTTCAGAATGAAGTGTTTTAATCTGTAAATGCAGATATGTCCTGCACCCCTCCAGTATTAATTCAAGAAGTAGGAAAAGGTTACTGGAATGGTGTCTTCATGCTGATACAGGACTTAGAAGCTACATGAGTGTGATATGTATTAATACATTCCAGTAGATTCTAATTCTTCAGGCCTCATAAAGGTTGTTACTGGTTACTGGATAAAACACAGATAACTGTACTTGTTCAGTTCAGAAATCCAGGCCGAGGCAGATTGGCTTTCATGCTTGAATCACATAATTCTTTGATTTAAATGAAATTAGTAGCTGTTCATCTAGGTAAAAATTCAGAAAAGGCATCCAATTTCTCTTAGTTTCTGTTCAGACTCAGTTACCTGCAATTAAATTCTATTCAGATGCAAAGAAAGGTTACCATTAATTCTGTTTTAATTTCATTTGACTGACCTTTAGTAGAGGCAAAATACAGATGTGTGGGAGATGAGGGGTTTTTGTGGGTTTGTTTTTTTTTCCCCACCCTCCTGGCTTGCAGGTTTTCTGCATGGGTGGCCTCCTCTGGCACCTTGCAATCCTCTTACTTTTTCAGCAATGATGTCCAAATTTAATGTGGTTTGGTTTGAGAAGTAGCTTTTAAGATAAATGCTTTACTTGACAATCAGGAAGACTCTCTGCATGTCAGCCTTTTTTTAAAAAATCTCAGTGGTTTTAGGAAATGGGTGGGTTTGCTTATTAGTTTACTTGAGCAAATGTTTGTGAGAAGGAAACCTCTTTTTCCTTTTTTTGCAGATGGAAGTGTTTATTTCTAGTTCCCAGTTTTGAATTTCTGCCTAGTAAAATAAGGCTTGCAACTTGTTGGAGGCAGGAATCTGGAAATGACACATTATTTCATGTTCTCTGAATTTTTTTTTGCAAGGGGGAGCCTCAGTTGTGATTGGTGTGTGGCTTTTCAGTTTACTCTTTTTGCAGTTTCCTGTTCTTTTAGATCGGTATATTTGTGTTGGAAATTCTGATGACAATCTCTCCAGTTTACCAGAGTGCTTATGCTGGTTATGTAGCAGGCCAATAGTAATTGAAAAGATGGGGTTTTCCTTTTTTTTTTTTTTTTTTTTTTTTTTTTTTTGAGATTTTAANTTTTTTTTTTTTTGTGTGTGAGAATTTAAGAATTAAAAGAAGCGACTTTGTCTGTTAATGTAATGAAAAAGGTTTGATTCTCCTTCAGCAATATGGGTGACAAAATCCTGACCACAGAAGCCAACATTTTGTAGTTGTGGATTTCTGTAGTACACAGAGTTTGTGATCAGTGTTGGAAGACTTCCTCTGTGACAGCTTCTAAAAGTATATGAATTGTGGATTGTTCTTTCTGAAGGAAAATCCTCAGTGGCCTAAAGTCAGCTTAAGGGATAAGAAATCAAAATTTAATTCTTCATGCAAAAAAATCCTTTAATGTCCACAGGTAAGGTCTAGAAAAGAGTCATGTTGAAAAAGAAATCAGGATAAATTGTTAGAAGGTAAAGACCACTGGGATGTCTCATCTGTCAAGAAGTATTCAGTAAAGAAAGCCCAGCTTTGCTGAATTAGTTGAGGACATGGAGATAAATCTATCTCCTCACATAATTCTCACAAAAAGAAAGTAGTTCAATACAAAGATGTACTGTCTCCTTGTGGAACCTTGCACAAAGCTGTGTTAATTGCTTATTAATTAATTACATTTTTAATCCCGGTGGCAGGCTTACATGGTGAGTTCTTGCTCGTAACCCTAAACAAAAAAGTCTGTTTTCTTTTTGTCATTTTAAAAAATTTGTAGTTAATAACTGTCAATCTTAGGAATATCTCCTGCTATAACGCCTGATAAAATTGAAGAAGTTGATGAGAAACAAGGTGGCAATTTACTTTGGAAATGTTTTGTTTTGTATAATTTTGAGAAAAATAAACTCCAGTGAAGATAATTTAAAAAAAAATAAATGCTAGAAGTGCAGCTAGAGAGTATCTAATCTTTTATGGATTTCTTTATACTTTTAGTCCAAGGAAGACGTTTTGAAGTTAAAGAGATGTTTCTGGAGGACATTTTACGAAGCACTGGGTATACAAACAAAGAGATGATAAAGTACAAAAAAGAGAAGCAGCAAGGTTGGTGGACTTCTTAATTGTAAGGGTTGGTAATGACAATCATGGATTGATTGAAAAAACAGGATTATTTTCTGTTAAAATTCCAAAGTCATGAGATTAAATGAGATTGTGATTAGATGACAGCAGGTATCTTTAAACTCTCAGTGTTTACATTATTGAAATAGTTTCTGCAATTAAAGAAAAAAATCACTTTGATTCAATGGTTGCATTCTTTTTGCTTTCAGTTGATAAATGTCATACTTTTTCTAATTATTATGGTATAGAGTTACATATAATTGGGGGCTCTGCCCACATGAACACTAAAGAAGCATAGGATGCTCATTACCTTTGGATACAAATTAAAGCTGGATTTTGTACATCTTGCACAAAATGTACAAGTCGTTCCCTTTAGTAACATTTTTCACTGTGTTCTTCAGGCATGGATGTATTTTTTGTAAGTGTTAACACTCTTGAGCTAAACATTATTAGTTTACATTTAACTTAGTAGATACTACTTGCAGAAGTTTTTCTGACAATTGAAAGTAATGATCCCAGTGATTATTTAAAGAAAACTAAAAAAAAAATGCAAACCCCAAAGCTATAAGATACCATCCTGACTGGATATTTGTGACAGTGCTGGGCTCTGATCACTGGAGACAGAAAAGTTCAGTGAAGACACTGGTGTTTGCTACTGTTTCTTCCACTTGTGTACAAAAATAAGTTGTTACATGCAGGGTCTCTATCATAATGTCTTTAGCATTCCACTTCTGGAGAGAGATCTGAGCTGAGATTGTTTAGAAGGTAATTACTTAGGAAGCTCCTTTGAATGCAGTAGTTTGGAATAAAGGAGGCTTGAGGGGTTAACCACCAAAATGGTGGGGGTTGCCTTTTTCTTATAGCCTTTGTTTGCAGTGGTGCACTTTGAGTACCCTTAAACATATCATTTATGTTGGACTGGTAGTAGCATTCTAGATTAAACAGAAGAGGTTGAATAGGTAAAACTGACCTGCTATAACTGGTTTTTTTTAGTAGAAAACAATGGATAATAAAGATAACTCTAAAACATTCTTGGGGAATTCTTTGCATTCTAGAAGAGAAACAGAAGAATGCTCTTGCTGAGTGGTGTTCAGCTCAAGAAAACACTAACAAACTCGCATCTCGGAGACAAAAATCAGTTCCAAGGGCAAATGAAGAGTACAAATGGTTGGATGATGGTGGTGACACAGTATTTAATCAACTGGTAAGTTTTTCCTTTTGTTGGAAGAGATCTTTATATTTGTATAACTAGCCGTTTAAAATCTGTTTTCTAAAGATATTGCTGTAGAGTCTCTCAGGATATTAACGTATTTTAAAGATTACTTTATTAGGATGAACTGTTCTAGCTGAAGTGTGCTCTTCAGTTATGGTGGTTGTACACAACTTTTCCTCAGATCAAATGGCTCGACTGCCATTGTGTGACTACTTGCATATGACACAATCAATGCATTAACTGATACCTGAGTGCTGGATTTCTGATTGCTGCTGGGAGACTAACCATTCAAATTCTTTGTGGGTAATGTATAAAAATAAAGACAACTCTTGCAAGAGATTAATCTTTCAATATTGTTTTCTATCTTCAGACTGAAAAAGATGTGAATTGCCTTGAACCATGGATAGTAAAAGAAATGGATTCCTGTCTTTCTGACATCTGGTTGCATAAAGATATTGATTCCTTTGCTCAGGTGTTCCATCTTATCTTAACTGAAAATGTCAGTGGTAGGTTTCTTGTGTTAATTCATAAGAAAAAAACAACATTAAATTTACTTAAATTTCTATGGCTACTTTTATCTACAATTTAAAATGTTGTTACCTTTGCATCCTGATGCCTACTGAAAAAATGGATAGGGCTAGTGGAATTAATGAATTGTTTAGTTTGTTGTTGTTTAAAAGTATTGACAGAAGTGTGTTTCTAAAATAGTGTGGAATTCATATGAAGTGACTGCAGAGATAAAGTGAGGAAACAAATTCTCTTTGGGCTGGAATTTGAAAGCAATATTTAGATGAAGATATAATATTTCTTTTGGGTTTGCTGATTTTTTTTTTTTACTTCTCAGTTGATTATAGGCACAGTGAAACTGGTGCAACTGCTCTGATGATTTCTTCAGGGAGAGGCTTTTTGAGTCAAGTGGAACAGCTGATCAGTATGGGAGCAAGTATCCACTGCAAATCATCCAATGGCTGGTAAAAACAGAGAAACCAAAAGATGGATTTATTTGTCAATAAATCTATTTCTATCTCTCTTAAGGGAGAGAAAGAAAATTCTGTAACACCTAAATCAATTTGCTAACTTATCACACTGCTGTAAGAACTATAGATTTTGGCAGCCTAACCAGTTTCTACCTCCTGTTAATCACATTGTTTTCTGTAAATTCTGAACTGAATTTACAGAAGTGTTATTACCTAATTACGTAGTCTTGATTATGGGCTATAAACCTGGTTTCAATAGGTCTTACTTAAGACACTGGTTAGCAGAAAAACTCTACTGAATTGGACCAAAATGTTTGGCAATTCTTATTTTCATGGAGTTACCTATATTAGAAGATCTTTGTGTTATCTTTCTAAATATGTTGTAGCATGTAAAAATATTCGTGTATCTGTAAAACCTAAAGTTTTGTGGTCATGAAGTATATTTTCATATAAACAGGGAAGTACAGTAAATAATTGTAGTATGGAAGGATAAGAATTAGGATTCAAAGGATCTGATATTTGGTACTAGCACTTGAAAAACTTGGGAAGGAGTGCAGTTTAAAGGTAAAACAGTGATCTGCATTGTGAGGAGGACAGCTTCTGAAAGACATGAAATAGCCCAAAGTTTTCCCACATTTTCATGAAAAACGCCTGGAATGGTGTGACTTTTTGG
Organism: Nicator chloris; assembly: GCA_013400495.1. Lineage (NCBI taxonomy): Eukaryota > Metazoa > Chordata > Aves > Passeriformes > Pycnonotidae > Nicator > Nicator chloris. The sequence continues at coordinate 39 of WAAE01016523.1, read as the reverse complement.
GATGACTTGAATGGTACTGTATCGGCGATTGAATGAGAG
>WAAE01016522.1:0-61106 GCA_013400495.1 Nicator chloris | reverse complement strand
CTGTCCTCCTGGGCTGGTAGATGATNCCTGGGCTGGTAGATGATGGGGAGCAGAATGGTCCCCCTGTTATCCAGGAGGAGGCAGTCAGAGAACTACTGAGACACTTGGATATTCATAAATCTGTGGGACCAGATGGGATCCATCCCAGGGTGATGAGGCAGCTGGCAGATGAGCTTGTGAAGCCGCTCTCCATCATTTACCAACAGCCCTGGCTCACTGGTGAGGCTCCAGATGACTGGAAGCTGGCCAATGTGTTGCCCATTCACAAAAAGGGTGGGAAGGAGGATCCTGGTAATTATAGGCCAGTCAGCCTGACCTCAGTACCCAGTAAGGTAATGGAGCAGTTTATATTGAGTGTCATCACACAGCTTATAGGATGGCCAAGGGATCAGACCCAGCCAGTATGGGTTTAGGAGGGGTAGGTTGTGTTTGACCAACCTAGTCTCTTTTTATGACCAGGTGACCCGCCTGGTGGATACAGGAAAAGCCGTGGATGTTGTTTGTTGGGACTTCAGCAAGGCCTTTGACACTGTCTCCCACAGCACACTCCTGGAAAAGCTGGTAGCCCACAAGTTGGACAGAGCACTCTTTACTGGGTTAGGAACTGGTTGGATTGTCTGGCACCAGAGAGTGATGGTGAACAGAGCTGCATCCAGCTGGCAGCCAGTGACCTGTGGTGTCCCCAGGTCTGTGCTGGGGCCAGTTCTGTTCAATATTTTTATTGATGACATGGATGAGGGTATTGAGTCTTTCATTAGTAAATTTGTAGACAATATTAAGCTGGGAGCATGTGTCGATCTGTTGGAAGGTAGGAGGGCTCTGCAGAGAGACTTGGAATGGTTGGATGGATAGACAAAGTCCAATAAGATGAAGTTTAATAAGTCCAGGTGCCAAGTCCTGCATTTTGGCCACAGTAACCCCCTGCAGGACTCTAGGCTGGAGACGGTGTGGCTGGACAGTGCCCAGGCAGAAAGGGACATGGGGGTACTGGTGACAGCAGCTGAACATGAGCCAGCAGTGTGCCCTGGTGGCCAAGAAGGCCAACGGCGTCCTGGCCTGTATCAGGAATAGTGTGGCCAGCAGGAGCAGGGAGGTCATTCTTCCCCTGTACTCAGCACTGGTGAGGCCACACCTTGAGTGCTGTGTCCAGTTCTGTCCCTCAGTTTAGGAAGGACACTGAGTGCTGTGTCCAGCTCTGGCCCCTCAGTTTAGGAAGGACACTGAGTGCTGTGTCCAGTTCTGGGCCCCTCAGTTTGGGAAGGACACTGAGTGCTGTGTCCAGTTCTGGCCCCTCAGTTTAGGAAGGACACTGAGTGCTGTGCCCAGTTCTGGGCCCTCAGTTTAGGAAGGACACTGAGTGCTGTGTCCAGTTCTGGCCCCTCAGTTTAGGAAGGATGTTGAGACGCTTGAGCGCATCCAGAGGAGGCAACGAGGTTGGTGAGGGGCTTGGAACACAAACCCTGTGAGGAACAACTGAGGGAGCTGGGGTTGTTTAGCCTGGAGAAAAGGAGACTCAGAGGTGACCTTATCACTCTCTACAACTTCCTGAAGGGTGGTTGTAGTCAGGTGGGGCTTGGTCTCTTTTTCCAAGCAACAACAGACAGAATGAGAGGACACAGTCTCAAGCTGTGTCAAGGGAAATATAGGTTGGATATTAGGAAAAGGATTTCAATGGAAAGAGTGAAAAGTACTGTAATTGTCTGCCCGGGGAGGTGATGGAGTCACCATCCTTGGATGTGTTTAAAAAAAGATTGGATGTGGCACTTGGTGCCACGGTTTAGTTGAGCTGTTAGGGTTGGGTTGGACTCAGTGATCTTGCAGGTCTCTTCCAACCTAGTGATTCTGTGATATTATACCTCAAATAAGTTGGCTCTGATCACTGTAATTCTTACATACCTTTTATGTTAGTAGAATAAATGTTTCTAATTCATCTAGAAGGAATATCTTCTAAAAGGAGGAATATCTTCTAAAGAATCTGACATAGGGAACTTACTAGACATACAACAACTGACCACAGAGATATCAAATTAGGGAAAACATCTTCTCCAGAAATGTTATCAAGCATTGGAATAGGTTGCCTAGAGAAGGAGTGGAGTCATGATTCCTGTAGTTATTTATAAAATGTGACACTTAGGGATGTGGATTTGTGGTGGACTTGACAGAGCTGGGCTAATGGTGGGACTTGTCCTTCTTAGAGGTCTTTCAAACCTAAAAAATTATATGATTCTATAAATTAAAAACAAAATCATAAAAGTATTACTACCTAACTCAGATTATACTTTTTTCAAGGTTGCATTAAATTCCAGTGCTTCTGTCTTGGAAAAAAATCCAAATATCCCAATGTATATTTTTCTTGTATGAAAAACATTGCCCTAAATGGTTTATTTAAATCTCTTTTTCCATCAACATTCTAACGATATTTTACTAATGATTATTTATTTACTGTTTTTCCCAAATTAAGGTCTACTTATTCAATTTTAAAAGCATTCTGCAATGCTGAGTTTATTGCAATGAAATACAAAATAGTAAGAGTTGCTTGATATTTACTTAGTCTAACCATTTATGTAATTTGAAATATGAAACAAAAACTTTGGTATCACACCGGGGTCTATTTCTACTTTTGTGAGATTCGTTATAACACGGCAGTGAAACTTCAGGTTCTAAACCAAGTGTCTGCCAAAGCAAGATATTTAATTTGCATGCATGACACTAGAGAAGAGGAAATGAATTTGGCTGAATACAATCAATACATATATAATGGCAAACAACAGTCAAAATAAATCTTACTATTTTTATACCTCCCGGGTGTAATCCAGACAGCTGTAATTAAGCACAGATCTCCCCTCTTAAGTGTTCTGAAAACAGGTAGAACATGTTAGAAACCTCCATTCATTTGCACTTCAATCTGCTTTGTCTCAGGCACGTATAAACCTCTGCTGCTAAATATAAGAGGACTTGCAAAAACAGTCTGTGTATTCTTGATTATTTTCATAATTTAATTGCTATTTTTTTCCATTACTCTGTTTTACTTAATTTTGTCCAAAAAAGTCTGCAATAGAGGGAGCAGCTACTAAGCAGTACAGACTCCTCCAACCTGATGTGCTTTTAGACCTCTGAGCTGGGGAATTGTTCCTAATGCTGTTATTTATGAGCACAGATATTGTGAACTTATGTATAAATTGCATTCCAAAACTCTCACACAAGACCACAGCATATACATCAAAACACTTTGCAATATCTCCCAGGCCCAGGGAGCAAAAACAGTGAGCTGGTCTCTGAGAGATGAGCCAAGGGTGTCCCAAGGTGTGAAGGACAGTACCCTCACCAAGAAATGCAGTCCCATAGACCCTGAACAAGAGTCACTGAGCAAATCTGACCCCCTCAAACTCAACCAGGAAAAAGGCCAGATGGCCAGAAAAGTCCAGAGCAATGCAACAGATTTGAAGATGAAATGACAAAATCAGGCCATTGGGACCAACACAATACACAGACAGACACAGGCATATCTGTGACATAGCATAGACAAGGATAGGGCCTGAACCTGAATGCAGCTGAGAGGCGTAAGACTCTTACTTTTCACAACGTTTTCCCACAAAGCTTTCCTCCTGGCAGTCTGATTCCAGGCAGCACAGCAGCACCAGATCAGTTCTGGCTTAAGCACTAGCAACTGAGCCCTTAGTACAGAGCCCAAGGCTCTGACACCTGGTACCAAATTCTGGCACTTGATACTCAGCTGAAACCAATGACAGCCTAGTGGTGTCAGCTTTGGCTGTTCTTGCCTATTTATGTGCCCAACAGCACTCATGGCCACATGGCCTTAAAGCAGACTATGTAATAAGGCTTTAATATACAAGTAGAATATGGGAGCTATTCATGAATCCATGGGCCAACAAAGCTTCATGTTTTTCGTAGGAGAGTCTATACCTAAAATAAAGTGAAACACATAGCAATGCCTTGTGCATGCCTCATTGTCTCCTCTCAGAATGAAGGGAGGCTAAAATTACTGGTTTAAGTGTAGACATCTGTTCCACTGATCATGGAGGGTTAACCCACTTGCCTGCAGGGTAAGAACAGAGGAAGAAATAAGAAAAACCCTGTGGTGTGAGGCAATAACAAGGATATCACTTATAAGTTGCCATTACAGGCAAAACAAACTTGATTGGAGGAAATTTAATTTACTTTATTGCAGGTTAAAATAGACTTGAGTAGTGAGAAACAAAAACAAAAGATTGAAACACCTTCATCCCCACCTTTTCTCAAGCTCAGCTTCACTCCATTTCCAAATCCTGCAAGCTGCCCATATCCTCAGCAGTGTCCTCCTCACTGCCCTGCAGCATTTCCACTTTCTTAAATACTTTTTAACCAATGTGCCTTCTTGTCTGCTGTGCTCAGCCTTGCCTTGAGGTGGGTCCACTCTCTGCTGTGTCAGGTACAGAGATTCCCTTTACAGAGGCCTCCCTTCAGCCCCACCTCTGCCAACGCCTGGGCCCCTGCCCCTGCCACACTGTCGTTTGTGTGCAGTCAATGAGTCCTGTCCTGGCTCCCCAGCACCAAACTCTGCAATGGCTTCCACAATAGCACCAAGGTGGAGAATGCTGTGGTGTACATTGGGAACCTCCATGTAGCAGATTTTTACAAAGTTTAACTGCTTGTCTCTTGAAGTTCAGATGGATATTCTGATTTGGTGCCACTCTGACAAATTGCCTAAGCTTATCCACCCAAAATCTTAAACGTAATGTGCTACTAAAGAGAAAAAATGCGTTTATCACCTTAGAATAAGAATTTCTATGCATGTCTGGGAAATTTTCAAACTAACCAGAAAGTTATCTAATTTATTTTAATGTCCTCCAGGTAACACAGTGTAGGGAGGTAGGCAGACTATTTCTACCTGGTACACAAAAGAAGAGTTGGGATTTTGGTAAATTTATCTATATACATATATTCATGGAGATGTCAATAGACATACGATTCAAGTTTGTAATAAATTTTAATATTCATGCAGTAATTAGTTTAGATGATTAATAGCTTATAATACTTCTATATAGACTTAAAATAGCCTCTTAAATTGTGAAGAGCATTGCTTAAAGTCACATGTGTAATAAAATTCCTTCTAATACATGATTTACGTTTGTGGAATTTTGCAATATGTTCAGCACCTCCATATGTTGTTGTGGCACCATGCCAGTTACAAATAATCTTTCTATACAGTGCTGAGTTTTCATAGCCACACTTTAAAAATAACCTCAGAGGGGAAAGATAAAACATGGAAATCTGACAGAGAATCTGTCAAATGTCAGCTAGGATTACAGATGCACAGAACTTCCAAGAGATAACTAGAGGCCTTTTATCTGCTGATTGCATGGCTGACTATAATTTTCAAATCAAAAAGATGGTCCAAATCTGTCTGTCTATGAAAAATATTTTTATGAGTTTCCATAATCAAGTTAAATTTAAAAAATGGTAATGTTATCTTGGGGAAAAATAATACTTTTTGGCATTTGAATGGCAATAGGATGCACGGATAAAGATGTTTAAATATATGAATTATAGAATGACTAATATATCCAAAATCTTTATAACCATCTTTTATCCCACAAGATTCTGTTCACAGGGGTTTTCACTATTCATAACATAAATATTCAAGCAGTTTTCTTAGGAATCTATTGCAACGAACAGAACTGAGATTAAGTTTTCCATGTCCTGTTAATAATCATTCTAGAATGTAAGGTCTTACAGCCTCCTATTTTATGGTCCCCCTTGTGGGGCCACAGATCTTGCCAGAAAACCTTCTCCTGTGTGGGCTCCTCCCCTCAGGATCATAGGTCATGCCAGGAGCCCGCAGATCAGGTTCCCCACAGGGTCACAACATCTTTCAGTGCATATCCCCCTGCTGTGGCATGCGATCCTTCTTAGGCTACATTTGTTCTAATGTGGATCTCCATGGCCTGCAGAGAGTTGACCTGCTTTGTTATGGTCTTCATCATGGGCTACAGGGCAGGCTCTGTTCTGGTGCCTGAAGCCTCTTCCCCTTCTTCTTCACTGACATTGGTGTCTGCAGAGTTTCTTCTCACATATTCTCACTCCTCTGTCCTGGATGCTGTTTTACCGCAATGTTTTTGCTGGTTTTTTTTAAATTCCATCTTCTTAAATATGTTGTCCCAGAGGTGCTGCCACCATCACTGATGGGCTTGACCTTGACCAGCAGCAGGTCTGTCTGGGAACTGGATGGAATTGTCACTGCTGGACCTGGGGGAAGCTTCTCACAGAAGCCACTCATGCAGCCTCCCCATGAACAAAATCTTGCTATGCAAAAGCAACATATTTGCTCAGAAGTTTTTAAAGTTCCCAGGAGGATCTTAGACATATTTTCTGGATATTTTTCTTTTGAGATTTTCCTTCTATTTCCAACACTAGACAAATTTAATTGTAAAAACAAATATGAAATTCATTCAAGAAGACTTAATTCAGGGGGGTTTTTTTGTATATCAAGAGAAATTGTAAGCTGATTGCAACCCCCTTAATATTTCACAGTAAAATCAAGGCATATGTAATCAGATATCAACATTTTGATGTGAAGAGTCAACTATTTGAACCTAGTTTCCACTCCGTAGTGTGCAGAAAACTCTGAAATATAAAGGGAAATCAGAGATAAAATCCAACTCTGAAAGAGTTCAATGAAGATGGAGTACTGTTTTGCTGACATGCTGAAAGAAAGAACCTAAAATTTTGTATTACTTTAGTTTTTGTGGTTTGTTGTTTTTGTTGGTTTTTTTTTAAGGACATATTCAACATTCAGGTATCACTGATATTCACCAGATTTTTAAAAGCTGTACTCCAATATGGTGGGAAACTGTTCACCTATGTTTCTACAGATAAAATCATACAGTTGACTAAATTTGTTGGCAAAAGTATTGAAGCCTGACAAATGAACTGATGCTTAAAACCCTCATGCATTCATAAACCACCCAATTTCTCATTTAAATTTGGAGCTTATCTGGTAGATATGTCTAGACAACACAGCCCCATAAAATGCAGTGTAAATTAATTGGTGTTGTCCTTCCTAAATAGGCTACTTTTCTTCCTGATTCCAAGTGTTAATTTGCACTGTGAAAGCTGTAACGTATTCTGGAAAAGGGAGAAGACAAGGAGGTGTCACTCTTTTTTTATTGAATTATTTTATTTATTTTTAATTAGTAATTAGTTTATTTTTTTATTATTACTAAGTCTTTTTTGTACTCATGAGTCCAAGATCTGGACACAGGACTCTTGATTTTTTTCTCAGACTCTCAAATTAATATCTCTTAACATGTAATGGCATTCTAGGATGTTTCAATAAACACTGAATACATGTATGTGGTCAAGTGAATGTAGCTTTTCATCCCCTTTTGTAGCCATTTGATTTAAGAGGTTGGCTCTGTAAGTAATTTTTTTTTTAATGACTACAATAAAGGATGAAAATTAATAGCTCAGATGAAAATACTGTTAGCAACAAGGAGTGCAAAAAGTCAAGAAGATAGGTTACTCTGAATAATGAACAACTCAATTTTGAATATTGTATTTCTCTTTGAAATTTTAGAGAAATTATAAGTTAACAAACTTGTAGAAGATTACATGTGTTATGATTTAAACCCTAGCTGTCAGCTAAACACCACACAGCTGCTCAATCACTACTCCACCATTGAGATGGGAGGGAGGATCAGAAGAATAAAAGTGAGAAAATTCATGGATTGAGAAAAAAACGTTTAACAGGTAAAGCAAATGCCCTTCACAGAAGAAAAGAAGTAGTTTATTCACTCTTTCCCATAGGCAGGCAGGTGTTCAGCCATCACCAGTAATCCAGGGCTCCATCACACATAATGGTGATTTGGGAAGACAAATGTCATCGCTCTGAATATCCTCCCTTCCTTCTTCTTTCCTCAGCTTTATATATTGAGCACATTGCCATATGATCTGGGATATATCCCTTTGGTCATCTGGGGGCAGTTATCCTGGCTATGTCCCCTCCCAACTTCCCATATATCTCCAGCCTCCTTTCTGTGAGAGGTGATCTGAGAAGCAGAAAAGGCCTTGACCCTGTGTAAATACTGGTCAGCCATACCAAAACATCCCTCTGTTATCAACAGTTTTTCCAGCACAAACCCAAAACCTAGCCCTATGTTAACTACTCTGAAGAAGATTAACTCTAACCCTGTAGAAAAACACCTGCAGTACAACTGGTCACAGCCAGCAAGGCTTCATGAGGGGAATATCCTACTTGTCAATCCTGATTTCCCTCTACAACAGGGCAACCCACTGAGATGACCAAGGAAAGCCAGTTATGTAATCTCTTTGGAATTCTGCAAAGCTTTCAATACTGCCTGTCACTGTGTCATTCTGAACAAGATGTCCACCACAGCTGGACAATAACTGTGATGGGTGAGCAACTGACCCATAGGTCAGGCACAGAATGTTGCAGTGAGTGGGTGACGGCAGGCTGGCATGCTCTCACTAGTGGGTTCCACAGGGGTCCATCCTCAGCCCCGCTCTCTTCAACATCTTTATTAGTGACTTGAATGCAGGACTTGAGAGAATGCTGAGGAAGTTTTCTGACAACACCAAATTTTGAGGAGCTGTCCACTCCCTCAAGGGCAGAGAGGCCCTGTACAGGACCTCAACAAATTAGAGGATGGGGCAATCACCAATCATATGAGGTTTAACATGGTCAAGTGCTTAATTTTGCACCTGGGCTGGGGCAACCCTGGTTGGGTGTATAGACCAGGGAGTGAGAGGCTGGAGAACAGCACAGAGGAAAGGGACCTGGGGGTACTGGTTAGCGACAGGTTGAACATGAGTCATTGTGCCCTGGCAGCCAGGAGGGACAACCGTGTGTCCTGGCGGGCATCAGGGACATCATCACCAGCCAGGCAAGGGAGGGGATCGTCCCACTCTGCTCTCACCTTGAATTCTGTGCGTACTTTTGGGTGCCACAATAAAAGGAAGATATTAAGCCATTAAAGAGCTTCCAAAGGAGGGCAACGAGGAGGTTGAAGGGTCTGGAGGTGAACCTGTATGAGGAGTGGCTAAGGTTACTCAGTGTGTTCAGCCTGCAGGAGAGGAGACTGAGGGGAGACCTCATTGCAGTCTTCAATATCTTCAAGATGGGAAGTGGAGGGGCAGGCACCACTCTCTGCACTTTCATGACCAGTGACATGACCCAAGGGAATGGCCTCATGCCGAGTCAGAGGAGGTTTAGATTGGATATCCGGAAAAGGATTTTCACCCAAAAGGGAGATTGAGCACTGGTGGCTCCATTAGGCTCATCCACGCTGTAACTATTCAAATCTTGGTAAGAAGTGAAATGAGCCCAAAATTTTATGCTGTTTTATACTAAAACTCAATTAATACATATGTCTGAGACTGAGATTTTGTCAAGTTAATTTGGATGCTACCCAAGCTTAAAGATATTCCTGAGTCCCTTCTTAAAATATATTGCAGATACATTTTTTTTTGTCATAAAAATTGAAGTAGGTTTGTTTTAGAGTTTTATACATTCAGGAAATGTGATTCCTCAGTTGTCTGGGCTCCTTTTGACCTGTACTACTGAGGTAAAGTTGTCTTATTCCAAATCCATCGGCTGCAAACTGTTCTCGAGATTGCTCCAATCAGATCCTTTGAGCTAGTCAGCAAACTCACACTGAATAAAGACAAGCTGCAAATATCTTCTGAGATAAAAGGGCTCCCAACATACATACAATCCATAATAGACTAATGCAATACCAAAGTGAAATAACTGTAGCAGGATAGTACTATGAGAACTTCTGTTTCCAAAAAGTCACTGGTGATTTTTTTACTGTGAGAGTTTGGACAAAAGAATATTTTTCTTCCACATTGACTAGGAATTTCTGTATGAAACATCCTGTGAGGATATTGCCTCTTATTGTAACAAAGAGGGAGTATGGGAGGAAAAAAGTAATTACTAATGCCATAGGAAAAATTTAATGATCCAACATTTAAATACTCTCGAAAAGGCAGCTGAGATGAGAGTGTTCATGTTATTACACTTGTGGTAAAGTGGTTTGCACTGGATTGTATTCAGCTCAGAAAAATTCCTCTCTGAAAAACAATATAAATGAAATATTACATTTTCAGTAAGTTTATTCAGACATTACTAGAACCATCCTCTATCTCCAGAGAACTCTGAAACAAAGAAATCTGTCAGACTGAGATAAGCATCAACCTTTATATGGAACATAATCTCCTCTTAATAAATATAAAAGATACATCCAAAATAATATTTGTCTAGGATTTGCCCAGTATGACATGATCATAAAGTCCATTAAGAGACTCTCTAAGCCCTTTCAAAACACCATAGATATAAAAAGCCTGGATATAAAGTAATTTAGGTTGCACACTGAACAAATATATCTAGGAATACTAAGTATGAATTATTATTATGGTAATTCTGGGGACTTGTAAAGAAGCAGTGCCAGCAATGACATCAATGGCAGCATGAGGGCATCACAAGATCATAGATATATAGTCAGCTGTCATTAAATCCACCTGCAAGCCCATGTTCATGTACTCATATAAAAATAGCATCCCTTTATTGCATAATTTCTTTAAAAGAGGCCATTAGGGACACTATTTTTTGTAAAAAAATTAATGTTACTGATCCATTCTTTTACTTAATTTTTTCACAAAGCAAATCACAGATAATCTGACCTATCAACATTTAAGAAACAGAGACCATATAATTTTATTTACTAGTACCTTATAATTGTTCGCTATACCTGTAGTGTAAATTTGCTTTGTTTCAGAAAATGCATTTTCAGCCATAAGGCCTTTCAATCCTTAAGCAATGTAAGGCTACTTTTTCTCATAAAATCTCAAAATATTATCCTTATCAGAGATCTGTTTCTTAGACCGAACTATCTTGACTCTAGCAGAGATTATTAAATATAAAAATGATAATAAAGGCCTATATTTTTTTTTTCCTTTGGATATGAAAGAAGTTATTTTCAGGTTTTGTCTGAAACAGGAAAGTAGAAATATTATCTAAATAATATGAGACCAAACCTAGCTGTCACAGTATACAATTTCTAGTAGTATCTGATAATGGATACTTGGAAAAGAAAACAGGACTTTGAAGATAGGAGCAGTATATGGACTTGTTTCTCCAAATTGTCTCCCAACTTTCAACTGTGGAATAAGTATTTTCTAAGCTGGAGGCAAGAGGTTTGTCTCTGACCACACAGAATTTCTTTCCACTGCTTGCTGAATCCCAAAGGTTTATTTCCATCCAAGTGGCCAGTTACACAGATTTAATAATTCTTTTTTATGAAGATTTTAAGGGCTAGTATTTTATGTTGAAGTAAAATAACAATAACCAAAGAAAAGCAACCAACTTAAAAATGCCCCAGGACTCCCTGCTGGCAGTTTGGAGATGACCATGCTCTATTATTCTTAAGATTATTATTGATTATGGTTTTGGTGTTGGTTTTTGTTTGTTTCTTTGTTTAAAGAAACACATTATTCTCTGTTATGTATATCCTTTTGTGCTTGGATGAAAAAAGCAGCCTTCCCATTTACTTCCTTCATTTATTTCCTATTCCTATTTCCATATTTCTTTCCTACTTTTGAGATTTCTCCAAAGTCTGTCTTTCTGCAATGGCTTCTTAGGTAATTTCCTGTTAATACCTTTGTGTTTTATACTGTCACGTTGGTGAGGAAATTTGGGGTGCATAGGAGATTGGAAGGAGACACAGCTGGGACAGGTGACCCAATCTGACCAAAGGGGTATTCCAGACAATATTACATCATGCTCAGTATAAAAACTGTAAAAGGAAGAAGGAGAAAGAGGGTGACATTTGGAGTGATGGTGGTTGTCTTCCAAAGTCAGTGTTATGCACAATGGGGCCCTGCTCTCCAGGAGATGGCTGAAAACCTGCCTGCCCGTGGGAAGAAGTGAATTACTTTCTTGTTTTGCTTTGCTGGTGTATGTGTGGCTTTTGCTTTTCTTATTAAACTGTCTTTATCTCAACCCATGGGTTTTCTAGCTTGTAGACATCTGATTCACACCTCAATCCCACTGTTGGGGAAGTGAGCAAATGCCTGTGTGAGGCTTGAATTAATGGCTGGGGTTAAACAATGACAGCATCAGAAATAAAACAGGCAAAATACATCTTTCCACTAATAAAAGGATTGTCCAGGAATATAGGAAAACTTGCTAAAATTATTCTTCTTGCTTTCACTGGGAGTCAGGATGCATAACATGAACTTCTAAGTCCTGTGGAATTTCCATCTTAATGACTGGAAAATGAGCTGGTCAACCATTGCAGTTTCTTGTATCTCTGAGGTCAAATGAAACAAAGTTTCTCTGTCCTAGTGCTCTCAAATTTTTTTCTTCATGATTTCATGGTTTGGGGGTATCACATTCCTTTTATTCAGAATTCATATTCAGACTTCCACTTAATAACAACCTTTGGATGAAATGCTGCATTCATTTTAGGGAGCTGTTAGTATATTAGAAAAAAATAATTGTGAAGAAGCCTAATAATATTAAGTTTATTTGTCTCTCTGCAACACTCCATTAAATAGGAAAATGCAGCCTCAACTACAAGAGCAAGGCAACAAAACATTTCTGAAAGTTCAAGCTAAATCCCAAGACATAGCATGAAACTTTGGAGTAGGGAACTTAAGGTTATTCAAGTTGCAATAATGTTCTTTATCACCTCCTAAGTTAAAGAATCAAGGTTTTAAAAATTCTAGTAGTGGAAAGAATTTAGCGACAACAAGAAAGAAATCCTCCTAAAAACTAAAGCTAGACAATCAGTTTAGCCAAATAACTGCAATATTATGTTTCTAATGTCACTAACTTCCATACACACAGTAGCTTAAAAGTGAATTTACACAGAAAAAAAGTCATCATGTTACTTAGCAGGAACCTTTGCTTGATGGGCAATAGTCTCAAAATGCAGATTTTAGTATGTTCCAGGAGTATGTTTTACTATGTTTCAGGAGCTTCTCCCCCATAGGCCCTGCTAAGGAATTAAGATATTATCAGTAATCTATGAAAGTCTTTCATGCCTGTATATTCCAGATAGTGGATCCAAGGTGGCTTTTATTGCTAGTATTTAATATCTTATAAACACATAGCTTATTAAAAAAAATCAAAAAGAATAAACCTAAAACTGAACAAATAGATAAATCATTAATTCAAGGCTCAAAAAGTGAGCCTTCTTTAAAAGAAACAGGGAAGTCTTGGGGAATGGATGCTAGATACTATAGGGACACAGTAAAGAGTCAACAGGCTGACAAAGAAAATTTTTTTTTCTTACATGAAAACACTTTTTTACACAATGTGTTTCATTTTTAAAATTGATTTTCTGATTTCAGATCTCTTTTGAGAACATATGGGGGTTTTATCATATTTTACTGTTGATTAAGGTGTTCTGGTATCATGGTTTTATATTTGAACTTTAACTGTGAGTCAAAGTATGGGCTTGGCTCTTACTGAGGCAAATGTACAGTCATAAAAAATAGTTCAGAAAGCAGACATGCAATTGAGAATTCAAAAATGGCCATTTGAAGGTAAAATTAAAAAGAGCATAAAGTAGAATGATATTAAATTAATTGATATAATAATAATAATAGTTTTAAAGAGTTTTAAGCATTGATGTTCTTTAACAAACATAAGCACACATTCACACATACTCATACCCAGGCAGACACAAATAGTGAGTTTTAAGTAAGATTATGTAGTCAATTCCGCTTCATTTTTTTTTTTTGCAAAACAAATTTAAAAGAAATTGTATGGACATGTTTATTTGAAAGTGAATATTTCTATATCTCTCAGGATAAATATGTAATTGTGACAGGAACCATGCAGAAAGTAAAAGATATTTTGTGGAAAGCTCTAATTGAAAGGAATCTCTCATTGGTTGGACTAGAATTGAAAAATCATGTTACAGAGTATTTCTGCCAAGGTACATAGGAGAGGTATGTAATCATCCATCCATGTCTCCCTTCAAAAGCTCAGCTGGTAGAGCAGATGGTAGAAGTATGGCCTGCAGGAATCCCTAAGTCTCTGGTTCAACTCCAGATTGAAGGAGGTCCTTGGTTTTCATCCAAAGCAACCAGGACTAGCTCGAGAAGCAGGCCCCTGGGAATGTAATGAGGTTTAACAAGATCAAGTCCAAGTTCTGCACCTGGGTCATGGCAACCTGCTGTATCAACACAGGCTGTACATATTGAGAGCAGCCCTGCCAAGAAGGGTTTGGGGGTGCTGGTGGATAAGGCTGGACATGACCCAGCCATGGGTACTCACAGCCCAGAGAGCCAAACGTGTCCTGGGCTGCATCCAAAGCCCCGTGGGCAGCAGGGCCAGGGAGGGGATTCTGCCCCTCTGCTCTGTCCTGCTGAGACCCCACCTGCAGGGCTGCATCAGCTCTGGGAGCCCAGTACAGGAAGGAGTTTTATCTGTTGGAGCGAGTCCAGAGGAGGCCACCACGATTATTAGATGGATCGAGCAGCAGTCCTATGAAGACAGGATGAGAGAGTTGGGGTTGTTCAGCCTGGAGAAGAGACAGCTCAGGGGTGAGGTATTTGCAGCCTTTCAGTACCCGAGAGGAGCCTACAAGATAACTAGAGAGACTTTTTGCAAGGACATGTAGAGATAGAACGAGGGGAAATGGCTTCAAACTGAAAGAGTGTAGGTTAAGATTAGATATTAGGGAAAAAATCATTACTATGGGGATGGTGAGGCACTGAACAGCTTGCCCAGAGACATTGTGGCTGCCCCACCCCTTTGAATGACCAAGGCCAGGCTGGATGGAGATCAGAACAACCTTGTCTAATGAAAGGTATCCAGACCATGGAAGGCGGGTTGGAATGAGATGATCTCAAAGATCCCTTCAAACTCAAGCCATTCTATTAGACTGTGATCCAATGATATTTGCTCTATATCCTTTTAATATTCCTCTAGGGCATATATAGTGTGTTTTGATGGTTCTAAGTTGTCGCAGTGCAGCAGCCTTTGAACCTGTGCAGAGTAGCAGGAGCAGATGCTAATCTCTAGGATTCATCAGACTCTACAGGCTCTCGCTGACATTGCCAATGCAAGTTCCTAGCAAGTTGCAGAATTATGTCTGTAATTTCCCAGTCTTTAGCTTTGGCTAACTCCTTCCCAGTGTATGACTTTGGTACCTGTAATCTCCATATTACACCTTTAAACATAATTAGTTTGTACAGAGTTGTATACATTATTGCAGCAATGGTTCTAAGGACAAAAGTCAAATATTATGGAGAATGTTTCAGATGTATGCTAGAATGCCTTTTATTCAGATCCCTCCCACTCTGAAAATGTCATCAAAGTCCATTTCACTTTTAGATTCTTCTCTTTGGAACAATCTCTAAAGGCTTGCTCATCTATTTTGGTGTCAACCACAAGGTCTACAGAGAAATTTCCTTAATTTACTCTTTAATTTATATACAGAAAATTCTATTGCATTCAAACCAGGATCTAAGTACTTGAATACTAAGCAGGAATAAGAGCTTCTTATACTAAAAGAAGGTGAGATGAAATCAAGCAGGAGAAAAAAATATAGGGCAGAAGATTCTGTCAGATCTGCTAGGTTGTGAAAGACTACTAAATACTTTACAGAAAATTGTGACTGTTTTTTTAATCCAGTCTTCTATTGAAAATTGTGAAATATTGAGATCATAATCCCCAAAGGCATTCAACAGGTATAAAGTTTATTGCAATTCAAAATGTGCAACATTGAAACTTCTGGATGATACATGAGATGTCCTTGTAGGATTTCCCAATTTTTATCTTCTGGTGGTCAGATTCCACTTCTTTGTTTTACAGGACACAACGAAGACCGATATGCAGCATATCTGTGGAGATCACAAAAGTTTGCAAAAAGATAAAATAATTTTTTACTTCATTTGAACTGTTATTAATGTTTTGCAAGCTTGAAAGTTATTAAAAAATTAGCTTTTGTAATCTAAAATGTTTGAAATAGGTTTCCAGTGTTTTTTCAGTAAACTTCTGAAGTCTAAAGTGAAATAGACATTTTTCTCAAGATCGAATTACAGTAAATGCTATTTCATTTTTAATATATGTATCACAATTCACATTCAAGTACCATTTCATAGTTTAGTAAATTGGCAAATTGAAAGGGGATATGTCATAAATAGAAACATGAATTCTGAAAGTACTGAAATGTCATTTTGTATGAGGAAGTTAGTAGTCAAAAGTAAAACCTATGCTTGAAGCCAGCTGCCTTTCTTGAAAAGATAAATGTTTAAAATTACAAGTTTCTTTTCTTATAAATATAACTGTTCTTTGTTTTCTAAATTTGTCAGGTTTAGAAATTTCATTTTACCACTACATTAAAAAAAAAAAAAAAAAAGAGCTGTTAAAAATATTTTTAGTGCTAGTAAATCTAAGTGTTTAAAAGTTTTGAAATAGGCAAATATCTTTTCAATTCTTTACAGCCGCAGTAGTGAAACCTGCTTTGGTGGACCCAGTGGTCTGAACACAAAAAAAATGACAATAACATTAGTTCCAACTTACTAGATAGGGCCTTCTTAGTTACTGGCATTAAAGAAATATTCTCTGCAGGTCTATTTTCAGATCTGCTGCTCATAATAGAGAGTAATTTCAACCTATGGAGAAAATGACTGACAGATGGCATTGTTTCTTGCTCTTAAAAACACAGTTGGAATGGAGCTGAAGTCTAAAAGACCTTTTGTCAGTAATAGAATAAGGAGTGTGAAAAGGAGCCTGCACTGCTTATAGCAACTCTGAAAACATTTAACACATGCTGCATAAGTTTTTTTTCCATCCCTTAAATATGTGACTTTCTAGGGAAAATAAAAAGTTATCAACACAAATGAGCTACACTGCAAAGAAGAAAGCAATGTATTGTTCATTACAAGAAAGGTCAACGTGGGTTTCCAGCAATACAGTCTTTCGCTAACAAATCAAGTTGGGGGTTTGGGGGTTTGGTTTGTTTGTTTGTTTGTTTGTGGTTTGGGGTTTTTTCTTTGTTTGGCGGGTTTTTTTGGTGTATTTTTTTGTTCCTGTTGTTGTTTTTCAAGGAGAAGAGGAAAATGGAATTCAGCATTTTATTTCAGTTAGATATAAGAAATAAGTTTTCATCCTTAGCAACACCAGTGAAGCCCTGGACTGCCTGTCAGTGTGTTAGCAGTAAATGTTGATCCTTTTCTACTACCTTTGATACGCATGTATAAGAAAGTGCCCTTGGAGTTTAATGTTAATTTCCAGATTACTCTAAAAGGACTCCTCAGCAGACTGTTCTGATGGTGCTATTGAACTTTAAAATCTTTAGCATGCAGCCATTAAGTATTCTGCAAATGCTTCCCACACCTGATGTGCTCTTATAAGCTGCCAGGACTTAGCAATTGACCTGTGATGGATGAAGTGAGAAAAGCACAAGCAGTCTGTAGAGTGCCAGTGTCCAAACCCTTGCTCTGAGTCTGACTGACTTCTATGAGCCATACTGAAGTTTTATATCTGGACTAAGACTAAGGATTTTGCTTTGTCTTTACACAAACTCGCAAAGTTCTTCACATTTATAGTGTGAAACCTGGTTTATAAAATCAAATTGCTACAAGCAACTTCTACTCAAAAGGGTGTGGGTTTTTTTCTTATCCACCTCCTTTCCCTTCCCTCCTCTCCCCCCACAGTGTGAGCTTTTTAAGGGAATTTTAGTGACAAAACTTAGGTATGTGATGTCTGCTTCTTGAAGTAATATCAGAGGTATGGAATCATCTTCATTTCTACACCTCGTCACGCATAGTAAAATAATCTTACTTTTTCAGGAATTGCACAAACTTCAGCGTTTGAAGTGTTTAGCTGGTTTTAGTTGTTCACCTGAACTGGTGTGTTCTCATTGGACAAGATCAGAATAAACTAGTTTTCAACTGAAACAATTCATATTTTCTATGTATATTGAGTAGGCATATGTTTGTTCATGTTTCCAAAAGCTGTTACACAGTCTAGCTGACTACTGGTTTTAGCCTTTCAATGTGGAAAAAAATTTATATATTTATATATAATATATATGTATGTTATAAATATATATGTTAGCAGCAAACATCCTTAATCACTACTTTGCTTAAATATGTTTGATTTCTGGCCTAGACACTGCAGTGCTTCTTGGTTATCATAATCATTTTAGTAAATACAGACAAGAGCTTGGTTTATGAAAGATACTTAGATATAACTCTCTCATTGATTTCCTGGAAATATGCTTATATTTCTATAAAGAACTGTACTGAACCATCAACTTCAAACATCTAAACAACTACATGTTTTATACATTGTCTTTTGATCACATTTATTTTCACGCTCGTATAGTTACTATGAATTCTTGGGGGCAATCTGCCCCATGAAATTTGGTGTTGATTTGTTATATAAAAAATTAATCTGACCTGAGAGCTACCTTAGGGTAGTCCTCAGCCATAGGAGATAACTTAATAAATATTTTCCATCACCTATTTTACCTGTCAAAGGAGGATAAGGCATTAAGTTTTTCTTGGAGGAACTGAGAAATAATTACAGAGGTTCAAAGTAATGCTGTTTCCAACGCTGAATTTATGGCATGGTACCAATTAGACTTTAAGGAAGCTATGCTGTGTTTCTGCTGACTGAATGTCAGGAAGAACTCTTTGAGAGAGCTATTCATGCCCACACTGTTGGCTGTAAGATGTCATAGCTTTGATTCAAATTTCCACACTATTTGATACACAGTACAGACCTATAGCGCACACAGACTCTGTATAAATCCCATTTACTTCTGCCACTTCCGTGCCTCTCAGAGATCTACTGGCACGTGACAAATGGTGATAAAGTCAGACTGTACAAGCAACAGAGTCAGATGCCATTTGTCATACCATTTAGTCCACCGTAACGAGGATTGAGTTTGTTCTGTTTCTTCTGAATGATGCGAAGATAACCTTTCTTTCATATTACAGAAATCAGGTAGTTTTACCAAAGCCTAAGCCTGAGCTTGCTCTAAGGGCAGCTGTAGCTTACCTATCATATTGGCCATTTAAACAGCACTTGTGAAATGCCCCCAGGATTTTAAAAGTTTAATAAATCATGTGAAAGAAGCATGGAACTCTTATCAGCTACTTAGTCTGTTCTTCAGTCGCCAACTTAGGATCAAACATGATTAATAGCAGAGGTTTTTACTCATTCAATAAAGGCTTGGGGTTAAAGGGAGGATTCTGATAGAAGTACTACATAATGTGTTTTCTTCATGTCTATCAAAGAGTCTAAGTTAATACAGGAAATCCAATGTGAACTCAGGTTTATTAATGAAACCATGACTAATAATTTGTATCATGTGTAAACATTTTTCTTCTTAACTCTATTTTTTTTTGTTCTTTCATATTGAAAACAATATTTTATTCCATTTTAATACAATAAACATGAAAATTAATTTATTATTTTTCCCCTTCTCTTTTTAAATCCCATATTAATTGTTTTATAAATGGATGTATTGAAAATGAATCTACAAAGAAGAAATATTTTTTCAATAATTCAAATTTAAATTTATCATACTATTTCCATTGATTTCAGTACACTTTGTTCTGTCTGAAACTAAATTCTCAATTCAGATTCGGAGTGTGTTTATTTTCAACATAAGACCATATTTTACATGATAGGAAATCAAAGAGATTATGACTGTGAAGAGATTATGATTGAGTGTAAGCCTGTTTTTTCATTAAAAAAAAACCAACCCAAACATACCTATAAAAATAAGGCTACAGCACCAGGAAAGTTTTATGAATTTTGACCTTTTTTCATGCTGAGAATTCCCCTACGTACTTAAAAGGGATAAAACTTACATAATCAGAAGGAAAAAAAAAAGGGAAAAAGATAAGTAAGAAGAGTAAGCAGTCTAAAATAAAACAATTAGTTTCTAACTGTCTCTAGTGTCGCTTCATCAGCAGGATCTGCTATTGCCTCCATACTAAAAGAATGAAGTAAAATAATCTTGTAATGGCAAACATGTAAAGTCTCCCTTAATCACATATTTAAATAATAAGTCTGACTACAACTTCAGCAATAAAAATGAATCTTTTGCTTGTTGCAAGCATACCTTTAATGTAACACTGATTTGTTCCCCAAATATAGCTCTGAATGGTAATACCAGAATTAAAATAAAATTGCAAAAAACTTTACAGCTGAAATGTTCACAACCCATATCTGATAGTCTGTCATGGGAATAATTACCCGTAATGGGTATCCAAGGGATATAATTGTCTGCTGCTGTGAATTAGGAGTGCCACAGGTGGTGTTAATCACTTGGAATGTATTGGAGTAGAACAGCAGCCAGAGACGGAGCCTGCTTAAACTTGATTTGTGGAACCATTGTTTCTGGACGCTTCAGACATAAATTGAGCACATGGTAGTAATAATGCACACTCAAGTAGTCATACTGAAACAATGGGATATAAATAAAAAAAAAAAAAAAAAAAAAAGCAGGGGAAAGTTTTGTTCCTTAGCTAAAGGTTACAGAAATGGTCATGAGCAAAGTTGTTCTGTGTTGTGGAGCTTGCATTTTTTGATGGGGAACACACAGCAAAAAGCTCAGAAGCCTTTATTACTTGAACCTGCCTGATACATATCAGCAAAAGAGCTTTCATCAATTTAACTCCAGAATTTTCCCTTGTATGGAATCTCATAATCACTGACATTGGAAAATATTTATGAAGTCATCAAACTATGTGGTGTATGATTTATATATGTGTATATATATATATATATATCTCCAAGTGTAGTGCCTTCTTTGATGAGGAATATAAAACTTTCTTGAAATATAATATTGATTTAATACAACGTCACCATCTAAATTTAAGAACATATCATCAATAGCTTCCCAGAAATACCATGGACACACAAAAAAAGAACTGACTTGAACTTGTGTGAAATACGTAAGCATACAGTAACTAAATAAGTGTGATGACACCTGGATCTCCTCAGAGCAAAGTCAAGGCCTTGACTGGATATCAGTAGATAAATTAGAGGCAAAATAACTGAGTCTGTGAATGACACCATATGTCTTTGAAGATGGTGATAAGATTCAAAACTTAATTGTCGCCCTGATATTTTAGCCTTCTGATGTTTTAGTTTCTGAAATTCTTTTCCCATGGATTTTGCTGTTAATAAGATAATTGTTTGTGCTAGTTTATATATGCTTGCATTCCGTCTTAGAGGAGGGAATCTTTTGATAGACATTTGTTTTGACCAATGTGATTGAAGAGGTGTTAACTTTGCCTACCAATCTCTTGGCTTGTTTGAAATACTATAAAAGGAGTCAGATTTGAAAAAAAGTAGATTATTAACTTTCAGAATTCTGACAAAGTCCATGTCTTCATTTCATGTCCTATTGTGATACTTAATTACTTTAATATTTTAAAGAAATTAGTCTGTAAGCCCTCTATGAACTCAAATAACAAAATCAGTTCTCCCTCTAACATATGAGGGAATGGACGGTTGGTCAAATATCACTGTGGAAAATTAATTCAAAAAGTCAAAGCAGCCTAAGTAACATTTTTGTTTAGAAGTCAATTTGGATTTTAGAGTGTATGGTTTTATATACTCACTACAGGGAGAAAACTAAGTTATCATTGTGACATTTACAATTTAAAAGATCATACCTAGGAAGTAACAAGTTCCAGCTACGCAAGTGTTTTAAAGAGAAAAGTAAAGAATTAAGTTAGACCTCAAGTTTGATATTTCAAATTAACCAATGTTTTGGTGAGTAGGTTTTTTTGCCATGGTTTTTAAGTCATCTAGTTTACTAAATTGTAAACTGCTGAACTATAATTTATAAGAATTAACACACATCATTAAACCAAGTTTCGTACCGCAGCAGCTTCTTCTTTCTCAAAATCTATGACTCTATGGGCTAATCACAGTTTGATAGCGATCCATGAAGATTATTAATAGTATTATCCTAAGTTTGTACATAAGGTATAAACACAGACTGGATTAGGAGAAACTATGTGAACATTGTCACAAAAAAAAAAACAGTTACTTCGGCTTTTGCAGGTCCATGTTGTAACTCCTAGATTGTTCTTGTCCTTCAGCATATTTTTCACAAAATTTCAGTTTGTCAGACACAAAAAATGAAGGGGGAAAAAAATGGATCATCATGGCAAATAATCCACTAGGAGTATCACCATAAGCATTTTTGTCAAGAGCATAACTGTTGCTGACAACTACAACTCAGCAAGACAATGACATACTGTATCATATGAATACATGTTATGAAAGATGTTTTTTCCCTCTCTGTGTGATTTTTTCTCATATTTTAATAAGTATTTGCAGAAAGGATACTTTATTCTATATTTTATTTCAAATGTTTCTGTAAAATTACAAGAATTGATGCTCTGTGTAAGGCTCTCAAAATTAAGACTCTATCTGCAGCACCACATGTCTCTCTTAAACTAAAAATCAAGAATTAACACGCCATTACACATACATAAAACTATTTTAATATATAAACCTAATAAAAGTTAGTAAAATACAGTCTGCCAAAATTCTATGTGTGCGGTGAATAATGAAGTGGATTAATACACAACTGTCTGTTATAAAGCTTGTCAACTTACCTTATAACACTGCCAAAATTGTATTTTGGAGGAGATGTTGTGGTGGGTTGACCCTGACTGGACACCAGACTCCCACCAAAGCCATTCTATCAACCCCTCTTTAGCTAGACCAGGTAGAAAAAATGTAATGAAAGGCTTGGGAGTTGAGATATGCACAGGTAGAGGTCACTCACCAATTACCATCATGGACAAAACAGACTTGACAAAAATTAATTTAACTTATTACGAATCAAATTAGAGTCCAGTCATCCTGACAGTCCCTGAGAGTTTAATTATGTCACATGAATCGAATATGTATATGGCTGCATGTATGAGTAGCAGCAACAGTGTAATTCCCAGTAGGTCTTAACTAGGATTTAGGGCTTTGCCTTTGAATTTTGACTTAATTTTCCCTCTCTGTCACTCGTTTCAATTTTACATACTTCCCAAGTGACCATCATCTTGCGATCTAACTATGTGGGAAACTGCCAAAACATTTTTCTTTTTCATAGGATTGCCTAGATATTTTTTTCTTGGAGTAAAGACTTATGACAAAAATTCTATAAATTTGTTTGTATGTTGCGTAGGAAATAAAAGTAACAGGGAAGTTTTGAGAAGAAAAGATTGTTGGGTTTATGGGTTTTGTTGGCAGTAATCTATAATGACCTCTCGATTTTTCAAATCAAGACTGGAAAGTTTCTAAAATATGTTATCTGAAACACAAGTAAAGAGCTCAATAAATAGATTATTGTGTGCAAATCTACAGTCTGTACTAAGCGGCAAGCCAGTCTAAATAGTCATAAGGATACTTTCTGTCCATAATTCTGTCAGTCTGTCAATGTGACCTTTTACCATCACAGGAAAACAATTCACTGATGGAATTAAAATTACATGAATGTAAAGGTATTAGGAGACCAGAAAATGTAACAGCAAACATGTAGATGATATGATTATGTCAGAAATTGCAACCTTTAGCATATAAAATGTGTATGCATGAATCAGATAAAGCAATAATTTTTCTTCTTCAGATTTGAAGATCGTACACAAAAACTGAGGTATATCCAAATTTATGTTACAGTTTCATCCAGTAAGCCTTATAGGTTGGAGCCATGTATTTAAAATTTATAGCACAGATAAATTTCTGGCTGCTACAGCTTGACACTGTCCCACTCCTAGAAGGTTCAATAAATTCCCTTGATATTTAGGTATCTTTTTCCACAGATTTATCCCATCTTATAATTTTGGATTCAGACTGGTTATGCAGAATCATTCATCATCTTTAGCAATATATCTGCTTTCCTCAAACCTGTCTACAACAATCTCTGAGCCATGGAAAACCAGAGAAGATGTGGCACATTTATTGATAACATGACATTTTAAACAAGTAAAAACTGTATGTGTGGAAAATGGAAAATATTATACCGTAAGCATGTATGGAGCAAAAATCATTAAGGTAAAAATATGAAATACACTAATTAGAGGAGAGAAAAAAAATATGAAAGAGATATTAAGTATGAAGAAAAAAGCAGGGGATCCCTACACAACTGTCTCTTAGTAACATGGCCAGGATAACAACGGCTGGTAAAGAGAATGGAAATGTAAACAATGTGTGATAAGGGATGGCCAAAACTCTCAGAGAGGGCATTTGCCCAAAACTGATAGTCCTGAAGAGGGTGCCTTCAGTAGGACTAAACTAAGAAGGCAAATTAAAAACAAAACAAACAAACAAACAAACAAACCCCAAAAAACTTGAAAAAAAAAAAGTATAGTGAGAGTATATACATTTGTGAAAATGTGGCCAAGCAGTGAGAGGAAGCAGTAGCCATTGCAGCAGGGTGCCTCCTGATTGCAATTTCCCCAAGGCACACCTGCCCTGCCCAGTCTGGGTGTCACAATCTCCCATGGGATGCCAAGAGAAGCCTGCACTCAGCAGTGCTCTTTCTGGAAGTGTGTGGGCAGCATGCATGGGATCACAGTCCTTGGGTTGTGGACAAGAAGGTTACACAAAGCTGGAACACCAACCTCCAACCCACATGGCTGGACAGGGAAGCTGAGCTTGTAGCTGCATGCATGTGTTGAAGAAAGTTACAACTTCTTGAGAATAGTTGTAGAATGGTGATTAGAAAGCTATTGGACTTATTTGTCCAGTGTCAGGTGTTCTGCTTCATCTGCTTTGTTGCTGCTATTGATCCTGAACATATAACTCCTGAGTGCTGGTTAATCATGTGTCATTAGTAAATCAATAAAAAGCTTCCTGATTTGACTTAAACTAAAAATGAGTGTTACTTTTCCTACTGTGTATCTTCGTAGTAATATATTAATTCCTACTGAAGCTGTATTGTATAATTAGTTGCTGAAGGTATATATAATACTTTGTCAATACACAAAATATATGTCAACTTGCATTTCATTTATACTCCAGCCATACCACTTTTTGGCTAGTGACATTGTCTCAGCAGATCTCTAGTGGTCTAGGTTGGAGGTATGCCACTTGCACTGTGATGCCCTTTATTTTAATTACTCATGTTTTGAATTTAAAAGAACAGATTACCAAAAGGTAAAGTTTGCATCTACATCTAGTCTAAGCAAAGCATTACAGTGAGGCAAAATTAATATCCTCAGAAAAAGTATAATTCCCATCAGAATTAGGGACCTTAAATCTGGGGGTTTTAGTAGGTTACCTACTAACAGAGTACTGAAGAATCTTGCATTTAATATAGTGTTTTGTACACAAAACTGCAACAGAAATCAACGAGAACATATCTGTAATTATACTAAGTGAACATGATACATCTATGTGGTGAGGATAAATTGCAACTGGCATCAGATTTTCAGAAGATTAAAATACTGTTGCTCTTAGTCTCCTTCAGTGAACCTTTTTCATTTTCAGGTTGAAGACCCTGCCCAGCATCTTCAGGATTAATTTTCCGTCTGATAACTTAGCACTTGTTCTTTATAGGTGTGCATCATTTAAGGCATGGGATAGCATCATGTTTGTTTAGAAGTAGTTAATAATTTTGTGATTTAAGAGCAATTCATATTTTATAGATTGGTCCTGTTACTATGAGTAAGTGTTTATATTAAGGAAACCTGAAACCAAGTATAGCCATCTTTTGAGTTTAAGGAAATGCACAGTTTGAGGGAGATTTCCATTTAGGTCACAATGACCTCTACCTTTAGAGAAATTTACATTGCAGTTGGCAAGATAAGATATGTACATGAAAAAAATCCTGTCCTTACGCTACCCCAATATATATTTCTGCTGCTGTTAGAGCTTGTAAGTGCCAATGGATGCATAACACATTTAAGTAGATTGGTGTAGTTAGAAAAAAGGAAAATCAAGAAGGCTGGGCAGGTTTTAAAGGCTGGACTGGAACAAATCGAAAATCAAGATCTAGGGATTGTGCATCCTCTGTTGCTAGGAGCCACTCACACATTCACATCCAAAGTCCTTTTTCACTTATATTTCAGTGAATGCAAAAAAGAGTTGGCCATTTACAGTGAGAGAAATTTAACCACATTTAGCTAAAAGTCCATGGCCTAAACAGTGTTGGTTTTCAACATTTCCTCTTCAGTTAGTGGGGAAAAAAAAGGCTGAAACTTTGGAGATTCCTTTTTTTAAATCTCATTAAGTCTATTATGTTATCTGGTGAATGGCATTAACAATACCTATCTCTTCCCACTGATAACAAGAAGAGTTGTGAGCACATTCCAGCACCTGAATGTCTAAAACTGGACAGATTCCACATTTAACTATGAAAAAGAAACCTACTCATTAGGAGAGATTGCTTTTACAGCTTTAGTCCTGAAATCAGAAAGTGTCAATCTTTTGGGAGGAGTGGAGTAGAACACAGACCAGAAAAAAAAAACAAACCAGAAAACTATGGATCAACTGTGTGTTTTAAGGTTAATAATTTCTTGGTCTCTTCTGTGAAGTATCTTCTCAATGATATGAGTTTATACATTTTTCTTTGCCTCTTTGCTATCCATTGAGCAGCCATAAAATGCTATCCCATCTAAACAGAACCATCTTTCACTGTCAGTAACATTTCTCTAAATTTTGAGGCAGTAGATAATCAGGTCCATTGTCCCTAAAGGAGAGACAGTTATTTCAAATATTTTCTTTTTCTAACTGATGGCGTGACATGTGTGTGCTTATATAGCTTATTTTTAAAACCGATGCTTACTGCCCTTAGCATTTTTTCCACATTTGTCTTACACAGGTAGAGACATAATGTAGATTGTGTTTAAACTGCAATGGTTGATTGAACTGTCTGTCTTCCGGGGGAAAAAAAAAAAATCTGATTTTAATGGGGGGTTACAGAGGGATGGTTCTCATTTGCTGTCTAAAATAATATTTCACTGTCTTGTTCTTGCAGATATTGCAGCATGCAGAATGTGAAAATTAATTTACCCAGGTATTGCTCCTTTTGTGCCAAAGAAAGCTTTTTCTTTTCTACAGTTCTAGCTAGAACTACACACTTTGCAGAAACTGAACATCGAAAATATTTCTAAGTTAATTCTTAATGTGAAACCTGTTGCTGCTGTTGTTTTTAGTATCTGTCACATCATTCTTCTATTTATTCATTTCTGCCTTCCTTCTCTCAAGTGATACCTCGGACAGTCTGTGGGAAATTGAGATTTCACGTGTGTCTCTCAGGGCAGTTTTAATGTGGCCATCTCAATCAGCATAACATTTTTGAAATAGAGGTGAATTTTTAAAAACATAGGTGGATTTTTTAAAGAGAATTTCTGAAAGTATCAAGCAAACCTATCTGGTTCTAGGAGTGAGATTTGGTTAGGGATGGGGTCCCAAGTGATTTTCTCTTTGATCTTGCTAGAAAGAGGAAGGGCTTGAGGAGGCATAGTTGCACCCTATGAATAAAAACTGATTACAAGCTTGTTTTGACAATGGGGATTTGAAATTTATGGCAATCTAACCCCTTCTGAAAATTGAGGGATTCTAGGAAAAAAAGCATAATTCACCAGACACACTGGCACAAATGCATTTTTGGTGACAGGAATTTTACACTTGGAAAAAATGGGGGAGGAAGATGCAAGGGAGTAAGGAAAGTGAGTTTTAGGTGAGGGTGAATTTCATGTATTTCATGGTTCGCTGCTGGAATTCTGCTCCATCTACATATTTAGATGTCTTTTAAAGCCATTAGTATCTGTAAGCACTCAGGAAATTGAAATTATTAAAGAAAAAAGTAACAGCCAATATAAATTTTAGAGGATTAAACTGTGTTCAATATTCAAGTTAATTTTTATGACAGAGTAAGAATTTTTACAAATATAAGGTAAGGAGTAAAACATAAACTGCTACTATAAAACATTCTTTAGAAAATACTAATTAAAGATTTGTAATACAATTAGAAGGAAAAAAAAAGAAATACCATGCTGCCATACAAAGATGAAAAACAATAATCCATTTACTTGCTCAGCTTTGGTAAGTCTATAGGTGGAGTATGGTTTTCTGTTTTCAGCTTTACATTTCATTATCCTTGTGGATCAAATGCAGGACCCCAAAGAACCATTAGAATTATCAAAGACTTAAAAAAACTTGTATTTTTTTAAACCTTGAGAGGAAAAATTTATGCCAATTTTCAAAATACAGATTATTAGAAAGTTTAAGATAGCAATCTTCCTATTTATTTAGAAAAAAATGACTAATTTTCACCAAAATATTAAACAATATGAAAGATTACTGGTATTTTCTTAACAATTTTCAAAGGAGCTTTTTTATAAAGGGGACAGAATGCTATAGAAGACAATTCCCTTGGAAGAGTCTCAGCTAGCACTAGAATTCCTGAGATAAGACAATAAAACGACATTTCAGCTTTGTTTTTCCATAGTTTTAGAAACTCCAGGTGACTCCAAACTCCATCAAATACAATTCGAAACCAACTTGTATATGTTACTAAATTAATGCTACATGAGACTATTCAAAAGAAACATTTTCTGCTCTGTAGGCAAGTACTGTTATGCTCTATCTGCTCCCTGGTGCAGAGGGATAATAAAACAGGAGCAGATTTGCTGTCATGTTTTCAGAATAATTTGTAATTAGTTCTTTAAAATGAAAAAATGAGAAGATGATGTAGTATTAATTCTTTTATTTATAATCTATTCCATTTCTACTTGCCTGAAGCATGCTTAATTTGATAGGCATCTTTTAATTTGTAATTAGTCTTTAGGAAGGACTATTTTCTGATGCTTTAAGCAGTGCACTATTTATTAATTTGTATTCTCTCATTTTATCCAGTGTTTATGCACTATGGACCAGATTCAGTACCCACTGAGAGGTAATTGTAAATTAGTTCAGCATTAAGCTCATTTGGCTTTCTTATATTTTTTAACACATAAACAAGATAAATTATGATTTAGTTTACATCCTATCATCTCAGCCCGGCTTGCACATAATTCTTTCAGAGAGCAAAACATCTCCAGGAGTTATTTTTGTTCTATTGATGTCAAAGTACCTCTGATGGCAGTCACATCTAGCTTTTGGCAGCAGAAGAAACATGGCTGCGACCACATGCACTGAAGTACTTTTGAGACTTCCTTGTGTTTGCTCATGAGTATGTGAAACTAAATTAAGTACATTTTATTTCAGGTAACTCATAGTTGATACTGCCTCAAGCTGAAAACATGCCATGAAAATAATTAACTTCTTGTAGTGTTTATATACTCCTTATTCAACCTTAGCATCTTGGTATTAATTCTATTGATTTAAATATCATCTAAACCCCTTGTGCCAGGTACTGCATTGTAAGGGAGACCTCACAGCAGCCTTCCAGTACTTAAAGGGATCTTACAAGAGAGCTGGAGAGGGGCTTTTAACAAAGGCACGTAGTGACAGGACAAGGAGGAATGGCCTTAAACTGAAGGAGAGTAGGTTTAGATCAGTTATTAGGAAGAAGGTCCTTACTACAAGGGTGGTGAGAAACAGATTATTCCAAGAAGTTGTGGCCTCCTCATCCTTGGAGCTGTTCAAGATCAGGCTGGATGAGGCTCTGAGCAACCTGGTCTAATGAAAGGTTTCCTGCCCACAGCAGTGGGTGTTGCAATGAGATGATCTTTAAGGTCCCTTCCAACCCAAACCATTATATGACTCTATGTACATATACAACACATTTAATAAATTATTTCTGTCTTAATTGATTGAAAATGCAAACTGCAGAAAAGGCACAGAGGAAAATTTCTGTAAAATAGACAGAACATAACATTTTGTGGCCTCAAACTGTTGACGTAGATAATCATTTTCGTTTTGAATAATCCAAGAGAATTCTAAATAGGGTGGCATGAAGGTTCTCTCTTCACAAGAAGCAGCATGGAGAAGACAAATGGAAATGGATATGAGCTGCACAGGGAAACCTTTCATCTTGATCTAAGAAAGAATTTTTTTATACTGAAAACCTCCTCCATGATTAGGTAGAGTCCCTGTCTCTGAAGGTTTTCAAAACAGAGTGCTAGATAATCTTGTCTAGGCTCCCTTTCCAAAAAAAAAATTGAGATGGACCAGATGGTCCTTCATGGTCCCTCCCAACAGTGTTATGACTTTTTTTTCTATTTTAGATATGTTTTAAAAGAAAGGCAAAAGGAGAGAAAGAAAAAAAAGCACTCTTTTAGATGCATTTTCTTTTTCAGTAGTATTTCCCAATGCTTTTTTTCAAGTTTTCCTCTAATTGTAGCCTCTTTTTCATAACTGCAATGATTTGAGCAGCTACTATTTATTATTTTAGCTAAATGTAAAATTAGATTCTAAAATATTTCTTTATACTATATGCTTTATGTCTATACTTTTAAGTCATTATTTGGTTTCCTCACTCTGAATTGTCTCTGAACCTTTTTGATTTCTCACATTTAATTTTCCACTGCTTTTCTGAGTGTTCAGTCTGCGTGATCTTGTAGAAGGAGCTTGTGCTTGGTATTCGAAGCCATAAGCTTTTTCCATCTACATCTTTTTTAATAGTCTGGGGTTGTGATTTCAATTAATTCATCATTATGTCAAACACAGGAAAAGAATGAGGTCAAGATTACCTTTCTTTTTTTTCCCCCCCCCAAACTCTTGAGTCAAAAGCAGAGGCATCTCTAAATGTATGCGGTTCCAGTATTAGACAGCATAGGGAGAATTCTCTAATATTTCACACTAATGTCTCTTATTTGCTAGCAAGAATTCTATATTGCAGTATTACATATATTACAGCTACTAATCATAATAACTTGAAATTTACTTGTGTTGCAATGCCTTATAAAACAAGAACTTCAATGTATTCTTTCCCATTTTAATACACTGTTAGAAAATTCGATGTTGGGGGCTGAACTAGGTATTGAATAACAACCTGCAGACCTATAAGAACTTCAAGAGAGAATTTATGGATCTCAAAAGTATTGTAATTGTAAGATGAGACATAGCATAAACTGTTACGTATATACCTTTGTATAAATATAACTAAGCTGAAATATGTGGTGCTAGATAAGGAAATTTAGAGCTCAGGTTTTAAACGACCACTATTTACTTATTATCTTCATGTAAGCTGCTTGGGCAATCATTTACCCTGGTGAAATATCTTTGAAACTTCATATATTTTATAGACATTTCCTTGGTTTTAAAGCCTGAAGGGCTTTTAAGTCATCTGATCTGAACTCCAGTATGACACAGGTAATTTCACTTCATTTGCATATTTTTTTAGTGAATCAAATATCTGCATTTCAGTCTTCAGAATCAAGTTGTATGCCATATGAAGAAAATAAGAGACAGGAATTGGAACTCAGAATTATTTTGAAAAACTAGAAAAAATATTGAAAATTTTAAAAATTAGTATTCAATTAAGTAAATTATGCATTTTCTATTTTGGTGAGAATAGATAACTACAGAAAGTTGAAACATAGATAAATTGATTAGATGACAAATACATATAAATTACCTGTAAGTAAAAGATAATTACAAAGCTGGTCTAAAATCTACAGTAGTGTTGCTATTCATAGAAAAACTACATGGGACACCACATGGGGTAAGTAAACAAGAATGTCTTTATCCACTGCATTTATGGTTTCATTCGGAGAACTGCACATGCTTTTGAAGACTTTGAAACAATTTTGCACTTGGAGCTCTGTATCTTGATATTGCCATTGCTTGCAACAGGTCACAAAGATTGTTGGTCTTGCTTTGCATGAGTATGTCTAGGCCAACCTTTGTGTTCATCTGATTGATAAAAGAAGTACTTCTCTAACAATGAGACTGTTGCCTGAGTGGTTTTAGCTTAGCATAGTTGTATTTTTTTTTATGTTTTTGGTTTTTTTTACCAGTATTTAGTGCTAACACGTAATTGTCTTGTATAGAATCAACTATGATGAATGTCCCTATATTAAAAGAGTTGTATAGAAGGGTGAAGCCTTAGGACACCAAACAAGGCATTTTTTGCATTCTAAATCTTATTTTACCCAAAAAATCCACAGCATATGTATGAAGCTAAGAAGTTATTTTAGTCCTGATATTTAAATAATCCAATGAAGAAAAGTCATGTTAATAACCAAGATAAAACTATTGCACAACAACTTCCTTCTGGTGTTCTTTTGAATCTGAAGGATGGCAGGTTTGGTATTTGTTGAGAAAGTTTGCATATTCAGAAACTTTTACAGGTCATCATACAATGAAAGCAGCATTCATACCATGTGTTCAGTTACATATAAAAAAAGCTTTCTGATAATCAAGCAATGGAATCCTCTTTTACACCAGATTCTGGTCCAAAAAAAATTCATGGAAATAATTAACTCACAACATATGGCTCTGCAGCAGGCTAAATTCAATTTTTTAAAAGTAAGCAAGTCCACACACTATTAATTGATCCTCCACAGAGATGAGATGTGTGGCCGGAGATGTGCGTGGCCTTCCTTTATTTAGGGCTAACAAGAAATGATTTTTTTTTTTTTTAATAGATGACTGTTGAGATTTCTTTTATCTCTTTTCTGTATTTCAGTGTTTTTCCAAGACAACAAATTCTCAAGCAATTAATTAAATGAATTCAGGGTTTTTTTTTGTTTTGTTTTTGTTTGTTTGTTTGTTTTCCCCCTTACATTAGATCATGCATGTTTTGTCAGGGGGGAAAAAGAAAAGGAAAAGCCATTGTACTAACCCACTCCTCCTGGGTCTAAGAGATTGTCCCTGAATATTATAATACCTTTGGTCCCCAATCATATGTGTTGTGACTATGACAAATTATGAAAAACTAAGGACAATAAACACAGGCCTGTGGAGCAGGGATAAAAAGAGCATTTATAAATTTATATAGTTCAAGACTAGAAGAAACCTGCTAGTATCAAATCTGGGCAGTCCCTCCCCATCTGGAAACAGGGGGTTCAAAATATATAGCCTGATTTTTTGCTGAAAGCTTTATTTCTGATTCTTCTTTGATAGCTACAAATTAGTTATTTTATCAAAGATAAACATCTACCTAAACAGCTTATGGCTCCCTGGGCCTTTTCTGCTTTTAGTCCTCTGAGGCTTTAAAAAAGTCTCCAGTTTCCTTCTGAGTTATTAAAAACTAAAATTAGTTATTTGGAGACAATTCAACTATTCAGTTCATCATAAGAAATTTATAGTTCTGATTGTGTTACTATGACAGTAATTTTCTATTTCCCTTAAAAGTCTTGGGCATGAGTTGTCTAGATCTGTCAGTTTCTCTATCTATGCTTAGTTAATTTTAGCAGGTGCTGTTTCATATGTTCTGTTAGTACAGATGGTGAAATTTTTATTTCATGTAAGGGGGCAAAATTTTGTTTCTTCTTTTATTTCTATTTTTTTTTTCTTCAGACGAGAGAGCTGAAAGACATGAAAGGAAATGTTCATGTAAGTTTATATCCTAGTAGAGGTTCTACACACAAAAATATAGATACCAATTGTCACAGCAGAAGTATTTCTATTTCTAGGAAATTTGGAGGAAGTGTTTCAGTGTTGGTTTGGGGGTTTTTTGTTTTATTTGGGCATTTTTGTTTTGTTTTGGTGGTTTTTTTGGTGGGTTTGGTTTTTTTTTTTTTTTGGTTCATTGGTTGGTTTGGGGTTTGTTTGAGTTTTTATGTTTTTGTTGTTTCGGAGATTTTTTGTTTGATGTTTCTAGCAGATGATGTATCTAGTATTACCATAACTCATTGGTATACAATAAAAACAAAGATAAGGTTGTATGAAGAGATTTACAGTTTTGGAGTCACCTGATAATTATGTCCAATGAAATTGAAAAAAAAAAAAAAGAAAAGTAATTTCAGCCACGCTTTGATATTTGGATTAAACATCCCACTGAATAAAAAAATACAAAAATCTGGCCAATGAAAAATGAGGTTTCCTTTGTTTTTATTCCACCTTCCCTTGTAATAATGTAAAATTACACTTGATATATATTTCGATCATCTGTATTAAAAATCAAGTGTAACTGTAATCTGTATTAAAAATCATCTGTATTAAAAATCATCATATTAAAAATCAACTTGTGCAGACTTCTGTTTACCTCTTCCTGCAGTGCTTAACCTCCTGACCTCCCAGCCTGTGCAAATGTCCATTAGGCAATGCCACCACCTCTGTGTGCCCAAGGCTCATAGAAAGGCACTCCATTGCTCTGTGCTGTGTCCTCCTTGCAGAATTTAAGGGGAGTTCAAGAGGTGTCTGATGTGCTGGGGTAGCTGCTTCCGCTGCTGCTGGGATCCCTGCCCTGTGGCACATCACTGCCAGCGCTGAGCAGTCCCACATTCAAGAGAGTTTTTGGAAAATTTCCACCTCAACTGCTGCACAAATTACCGCCTCTGTTTGCTGTGCTCCCAGCTGGCTATGCTTTCCCTGGTGCCAGCTGAAGAGGTACTTGACAATTCCCAACTCTAAATTAAGGATTTTAATATGGCTGAAGACAGCAGATGTAAGCACCTTTTCAGCAGGATTGGCTCCCAGGGGCTGTTAGAAACTGCTAGAGCTTCTAGGAATAAACATGTCCTTTAGCTACCTGTGCGAGCAGCAGCAGCAGCACCCTTTGGGAAGGAGAGCCCAAAAATCACCTCATGAATTTCTGCATCCTTAAGCTGCTTCCATTTGCACTGGCCTTCCCAGGAGTGTCCTAATCTACTCACTGAGTCCATCTCCATTTTGGAATCTTCTGTCTTTAATGCCTGCCTGATGCTGTTGAAGAATGGGATGTGTGTATCAGGGAACACTAACACAAGATACGTGCCTACGCCGTTTCTGCTGTTTCCTTCCACTTGGCACTTACTCCAGCTCATGTGCATCGTGCTGCAGCTTGTGCCAGTACTTGTCTTCCTAGTGCCAATGAAGTGTAGTCAATGTAGTTGAAAAAGCTCATTAATGCTAATGGACTCAAAGCATCCAAAACCATTCTGACAACATTTCTGACATGTATGGGAAACATACATGGAGGATCAGAGACCACCAAGATGAGGCTTATATAACCTGTTTGTAGTATGGTGACACCTTTTAATTTAAAGTGAAGGGTTTAATCATATTCTACAATAAACAAAATAAAGGATAAATTATTAGTGACAATTTATTACAGTTTAAAGTTTAAAGTAAAAATACCATATAAAATACTTTTTTTTTGTCCATTTGATAAATCAGGACAAAGAAATTACTATTCCAGAAACTATTTTCATTTTTACTTTACATTAAAAACTATATTTTTTCTAATATATAAAAGCTATGATGATGATAAAAAAGTTTTATTTATCTTAACAGAACAAGGTTTCTGAAGAACAAAAAAATAAACAAAAAACTTCAACTTTGTTTGAAACTCTCTAAACTTCACATAAACATCATACCTTTGAATAAGCTTTTTATCAGCTCCAAAGCACTACAGAATTTGACTTTTGCTGTTATTTCAACTCACAATGCCATGATGTAGCTGAGACATTTCTTATGTAGAGATATAAATTTAATTGATAATACTTTTTCTTTTTGTTTTCTTCTTTTCAGGGAAAAGAAACCAGTTTGTGTGTCAGGAACTTCCTTACAAATGAAAGCTTTCTTGTATAGATACACTTTGTATGACCAGGTGGAAGAAGAAAAAAAAACAAAACAAAACCACATAAAACTTGACTCTGAAGTCAAGTCTAAAAACTGAGAAGTTTTTAGAGGAATAGTGTAGATTTGGAGAATTACTAGATTTTATCAGTGCAAAGGAGTAAGCACCATGCTTTCAAGACAATTTATTTCTTCTCTTTTAAAGGAATATAATGGTTCATGAGAAGTACCTTGCCCGAAGGGCACAGATCAAGTGGCCATATTCCAAGCTACTAATTTTCAGAATGATGAACATTGACATTTATTCACTGAAACCAGCTGCTCACAATTTACCTAAAAGCAACTTTATTCCTTGATACATATTTTTAGGCTCAGTTCCCTCACTCATGTATTGGAGAAATGACAGATTTCTCTTCAGAGTTATAGGAAACAAGGCAATGACCCACTTTTGCCAAGATTAGCAGTTTTTTAAAACAAAAGGTTTGCAAAATTTTACTTTGAAGTAACCTCATTAAGACACAACTTGCATTTTTTTAATTTGTATTTTAAAATTAGAAATGGTTTTTTGGAGTGCCTTATGTTCTAAATACTGAACCTGCCTAGTCAAGAAAAATGCTTCAGATTAATCTTCTTGAACTCTGTCAAGCCAGTTCTGTGACCACTTCCCTGGGGAGCCCATTTCAGTGCCCAGGAACCTTCTGGGTGAAGAATCTTTTTCTAATATGCAACCTAAACCTCCCCTGACACAGCTTCAGGTCATTCCCTTGGATCCTGTCACTGGTCACCAGCAAGAAGAGATCAGCATCTTCCCTCCTCTTCCCCTCATGAGGAAGTTGTAATTGCAGTGAGGTCTCCCCTCAGTCTCCTCTCCTCCAGGCTGAACAGACCAAGTGACCTCAGTCACTCCTCACACAGCTTCCCCTCCAGGCCCTTCACCATCCTTGTGCCCTGCTTTGGATGCTCTCTAAAGCTTAATGTCTTTCTTATGTTGTGTTGAATTTGAATGAAAGTATATTCAATATCTCAACAAGAATAAAAGTTTTGAAACCATTTTGGAAATGTATGGGATGTAGGAAATCAACGGTGCTTCATTATTTTACACCAGATAAGTATCTAGTTCTTATGTATCAACCTCCACAGTCTGAAAAGTTTCACTTTGTTTAAAAAAAAATATATACATGCATTATTATGGAATTAACTTATTACTGTTGTACAGCTGCCTCTGACAACATCCAATGCAGTTTTCTATCACTCACATGCTTAATTTAAAGCTTATTTGAAGCCACAGACATTTTAGACATAGACATACATGCATGAACATTCTATATAATAAGAAAAAGTTTTCTTTGCCATATTAAGAATAGATGAATAATTTTCTTTTATTTCCCAAATACTATTCTGATGAGTTTCAATTTCCCCATGAATAGAAGTATAGGAGAACTGTATAGGAGGCCTGCTAAGCTCTGAGTTAAACATATAAATATAATACACCTAAGCAAAATGCACACTAATAGAGGGAGATTAAGCATTGAAAGATTGAAATAATTTTCTTTTGGAAGGACTTGTGGGGATTTCTGTTTTCTTGCCTTTTTCCCTATTAAAGATGTTTACTACTTCACAGCACTAGTAAAATTATTTCTTGTAGAAAGAAAAGCACTACAAGAAGTTTGAATCCCTGTGTTCTTGACTTTCTGAATAGTTCTTTTGAATTTTTCATGTGCTGTTATTTCTTCTGCAATTATAATAACATTAAAAAAGCTATTTTGTATGAATTACAAACAGACTCCTTTTCAAACACCAGAAAATGCAAGCTATTTTAATGTGTAAACAAGAGTCTGAAACATACTGAATTGTTTTCCAACTGTATCTAACAAGGTTTTCATAGCGATAATCTTCCTGGTGACTTTTCTTTTCATAAAAACATTTCTTCAGGAAGAACTGACATTATAATAAGCAGTTGAAAAACTATTGTAAGCATGGTTAGCTATACTGAGATTACCTATATATTAAAAGAACAACATTAAATTACTTTAAGCATCCAGTTCAAAACATGCTTTAAACTATGTAAACCTTTCTAACATTTCATTTCTGTAGGGTCCATTCTACTGACATCTTAGTCCCCCTCTTTTCCAACATGGCATAATTTTGTAAACACTGATGTTCATAAAGCTGTTATCCCTAGGCATGCCTTCTAGTTCTCCTGCTGCTTGCAAAAGACTGAATTTGCACTCCTCTCATTTTGAAGAGGATGACTTAATCACCAAGCAGTGATGTATTCTGATTGTCTTTGCCCATCACCTTTTCCTTTGAAGCTGAGCCACTGAACATACAAGTAGGAGTCTTCATATTAAATCACAGAAAAAGAGACCTTGATTCTCATCTAGTGATTAGGGCACTTGAAATTGAAGCTCATTCATTTAAAGCAGGTGTCCAAGTGACACTTATCTCCCACTGTATGCGGCTATTTTTAACAGTGATTTATTTACCCAAGGACATTTTGTTCTTCCATTCACATAATGGAAAATGTCAGGCATCCAGTCAGAACGGTTCAGCTTCATGGTAGTCTCATGATATTGAAAGGTCATTGAAAACATTAAAAATACTGGTATGTGTATCTCCCTTGGTTCTTCATAGAGGTTATCCTTTCATTGCAAATGTAGCTGGTCTATCTACAAAATTCCCTTGATGTCGCTAATTTTTCCTAAAGAGCAAGACTGACACATATGACATATAAGAGCACCCTGCATTAAAAAAGGCAGCAGTCCCTACCAGTGACTGCTGAAACACAAGCTTATATTTCTAGGACAGCAAACACAGGTCATTGCTCCTGTGTCTAGTATCAACAGCAGATCAATAGATCAATCACAAGCAGAAAAGGCAACTGTAAAATATCCCATATTGCATAGTCCTTGAAATGCACTCAGTCTTCCTTAGCTCCTTGGAAACACAGAAGTTTCTTAAATTGGTTGGCTGAACATTTCTTTCTTATAGATATTTGACAGGGTGTGACTGTGTGGCACGGATACCTCACATGGGCTCATCGGTCAGGTGAGTCTAGGGTCTAAGAACTAATTATTAAGATATTTTTTGTGGAATGAAAGCAGCAGCTTCGATGGGCTCTCTAGAAGATAACTCACAGCATTCACACTGCATCAGGAGGAAAGCAACGAATTTAAGCAAGCAACATGGCTACGTAAATTTTTTTTGTACCTCCAGGCCAAAATTACAGAGTATAATGCTAGGAAAGGAAACAAGTAACAGGAATGAGTCCTAATGTAAATACATTACATTTTCTGTTGGAAAAGTGAGAGATGCAAAACAGCTTGATTGACTGAGCTTTCAAGAGTGGAAAATTTACAAAAAAAAAAATCATAAGAATGTGACATGGGGTTATCTACTATTAACTATTACATGGGGATTTTACCTTCCACACTTTTGCTTTTTGAAAAAGCAAAAGAGAATAGAATCATAGAATACCTTGTGTTAGAAGGGTCGCATAAGTATCATCAAATTCCAGCTCCTGGCCCTGCACAAGACAATCCCCAAGAGTTAAACCATGTTCCTGAGAGCATTGTCCAAAAGCTTCTTGTACACTGTCAAGGGTGATCCTGTGATCACTTGCCTGGAGAGCCTGTTCCAGTGCCCAAACACCTTCCGGGAGAAGAATCTTTTTCTAAAATCCAACCTAAACGCCCTCTGACACAGTTTCACACCATTCCCTTGGGTCCTGTCACTGGTCAATACAGAGAAGAGATCAGTGTCTGCCCCTCCTTCCCCTCAGGAGGAAGTTGTAACTGCAATGCCATCTCTGCTCTTCTTCAGGCTTTTCTTCTCCAGGCTAAGCAAAACAACTGACCAGTAGTAGCAAAAGGTATATATGGGGTATATATGGAGTAACCTCAATATAGAAAGAATTGTTTGTGTGTCCTCATCAACCCTAAAACAACATACTTTATCCACAGTTCATAATGTTTGCTACAGTATCTTCAGTGATGTCCCACATCTTTTTAAGATTCTAGCATTTTTAAACTTCTTTCTTCAATTTGGGATGTTGCAAGAACTGTGATGGAGTCCCAAAAGCCTGGCATCTTTTTTTTGTATTCTTTCACACATTTCTTAATAATGTAACTCTAATGACCTCCAGTCTACACCATCTGCTGCCCACTCAGCTAAATCCTTTATTAGCCTAGATTTAGGTGCTCTCAGACGCTTCACTTACACCACCTTACGCTGCCCATCCTGGGCAAAGTCTTAAAGCTTTCAAAGTCTGAAATACAATCTACCTTCAGTCTCCATGTTTAGATTTGCTTCACATTTATCTAGTCTATGGTGCTCCCACAGACCAAAGACTTTGCCTTATCTTTCCCTCTATTCCTGGTCATATGAGTGCCCAGTCCAGACTCAGAGAGAAAAGTCATGGAT
Organism: Nicator chloris; assembly: GCA_013400495.1. NCBI lineage: Eukaryota > Metazoa > Chordata > Aves > Passeriformes > Pycnonotidae > Nicator > Nicator chloris. Next base: position 21,058 of record WAAE01016522.1, on the reverse strand, counting down.
TCTTTTATTTTACACTGGGAAAGAATGAAAATGAGGATTTTCACAGTTCACTCAAGGAGCACTACTCTCATCAGGGGAAAGGAACTCTTGTTTCTGTGGTGATAAAAGTCCTGAAATTTTGGTTAATGAATTTGGAATTTAAAAGAATTAAAAAAAAAAAAAAAAAGGAAATCCCTTCCCTTTTTTTTCTTGACTAATAATCTTACTATCATATTACTGAACAGGTGGTCTTCTATTTGTGACTGCCATATACTAGCAGATTTTAAAAAGATCGTGGAGTGTTGCCTACAGTTCAGCTGGAATCCTTTGAACAGTGGGCAACACTGAGCAGGTCTTTGCACCCATGAGAAAGCGAGATAAACCACCAGACTGTGGAGGCAAGAAAATATGATGTTTCTAGTAATCACTTGAGGCCCCTACCTTTTGAATGACTTAGCAATTCAGGCCCCTGGTCTTGTCAAGGATTGTCTTGACTGTGGATCTTTTCAAGCTGTGGCTGCAAAAATTTCTGAAGAGTGTCAGGAGAGGTTCAAGGGGGCGGTGTCTTTCAAATGAACACTGATCCCACAGTATCTTCTATCCTATTAGGTGGCAGTGAGTAATTTTATTTCCACCTGATCTTGATTCTGCAGTGGAAGGACTCAATTATAAGTGGCAGAGGTCTAATAAAATCAATTAGTAGGTAAACAACTAATTAATTTGTGAGTAAAAGAGGAAAGAAGTAGTATCCAAGTAGATTTTGTAATAACACCAAAGAAAAATTCTTTGGTGGACCTGGGAATGGGGAGGTAAAAAACCACTGCCTTCACTATCTAACTCCTCCCAGAGGAGAGTTCTGGATACTAATGACTGAACGTATTGACCTGAATGATGACTGGTCCCACTTTAGAGAGGGTTGTGGAAGGGATAATCATAACATTACCGGAAAGTTTAGGTACTATACAGTCTGTGTACAACAATTCTAACTGCATGATTCATGGAAATTACTAATAAGTGGATAACTGGACTGCACGTGTTAGGATTATTATTACTGAGTATGATTGTATTGAAAATAGATTGTCAAGAAATGAATAGGAGGAATGATCACGTCATATTTTCCCATAAATGATATATAAAAGTAAATAGGTGTGCAAGCTCTATTCTAGGCTGAAGTAAATGCTGTCAGCATGTGATAACCATACCCTGAACCTTTGTGCCGGTCTGATCAGGGCTAAGATATGAGAAGGATAAATTCAAAACTGTTGGAAAGATGAAGTAGGCACAAGTTACACAGGTTTTTAAGAGGTAACTACCAAGAAAAAGGACTGCAGAATATAGCCAAGCTCACATACTTTCCCAAACTCATCTCACTGGTTTCAGTGTCAGGAACAGAATAACGGGCAAGATTGGTAAAACTGGTCAGGCTCAAAAAAGTTCCTAATGTCATTCTATATCAGTCTTTTAAGGGTGGTTTCAATCAAAACCCTATAATGTGTAAAAAAGTAACAACAAAAGTAGTCCACTGTGTAAAGCGAGAACTGTTTGTCATTCCTAGCCTATTAGACAAAGTTTTGTTGTTGGCATAGCCAGAGATATAAATTAATAAAGTAATTACAGGAACTCTGTATGCCAAAATCTTGGTGGTGTGAAGACTGGATTCCTACTTTAAACAACATTAAAGGAGCGCTGCAAATATACAGACCTGTGGTAGGGCTTACATCTGCCTACAGAGTCAGTTTGGTGTTTAGGTATTCACTTTCCTTGGTAGCTTGTCACTCAGTTTTCACAGTTATAAGAGCATAAAAATGGCAAAGCTGTGGAAGATGAACAGTTGGCCTTTTAGCTAAAAAAAAGCCCTCCAGTATTTCAGCAAATGTATACTAAGAATTCAGATTCTGTCTAATAGTCAGAATTTGACACTACAAGTGATTAACAAAGTTTTAGAAACTTATTCTTAATATATGTAAGAGTAATTATTTTGAGCAAATAACTGTATGTTATTGTGTAACCCTAAAAAATGTGGTTATAACAGAATTTTTTTAACTGAATGCAATAAAATCAGTCATCATACAATTTATACAATTTATATACAGATTAATATCTATATGGTGGCTAAATTATTAAGAAGGATGACTAGAAATTTAAATATATTAAGAATATTTTTACACTAAAATATATTTTTCTGTTGAAATTTGATAAAAAGCCAATTTTCTCATGATCATCCTAGCTGCAATAAAACCAAATATTTTCTTGAGACATTTCTATGATTACAAAATGGTTTGTTCTGAGATACTTCTGTGCAATGATCACAGCAACACCTCAAGTGTTACTTTTTACTTATTTTTAAAAGTCCAGTCTCTTATTAACCTTTAACAATGCTTCTGGTAAGGGTTTTATTCTATTTTTAAATTAATAATCTAGTTTTACTGACGTGCAGTTGACAATTAACCCAATTTGTCATGTCAGATACTTGACTGTTGATTAGAATGTTGATTAGGTGTTTGATTCATGATTCAGATACTTCAATTAATTTCACGCATTAAAATAATTTACACATAGAAAGAACCATCTGACAAAGTTGTTAGAATACCTCCATATTCTAATAACTCTTTAATAATTACAGCAATTCAGTGACAGATTAATTCTGCGACTTGATACAGAATGCAGGCATTGTTGAATTTCTCCTAAATCTATTCAGCACCTGCCTGAAAATACAATTTTATTTTCTTTTTCTTTTTTCTTAGTTTCATTTCCTTCATGTACATGTCTGATAACATAAATTCAGGACTGAATATATTTTCTAGAGAAATTTTTTTCCATGCTATTTTTTCCTCTCTGAGGCTTCTAGGAGATGTCCTACATGACGGAAATAGTATTTCCTGTGGTCATTCAGAAAATACATTAATTTCACACAGTTCCAGCATATAATGCCACAATGTAAGTACTGTGTAACGTTCTTAAGAACCATAATGAAGCAAAGATGTTAGAATAGCAACTTTTGTTTGCTTAGAGCCCAAGAGAATTGATGTTAATATTATAACTGTAAAATGGATGCTTAGGGATTTTGAAAGGGCTGTATAGCACTCGTGAGAAGTCTATTCTTCATGCTGTACAAAATTTGCATCTCTTCTGTGAACTGGTTGTTTTGTGTGCTGTGGGGTTTTTTATTATATGTGGTAGAATAAGGATTTTTTTTTTTTTTTTTAGTTTGCTTTTCATTTGGTTTTCTTTTTCCTCAGCAGGTGCAGATCTGTATGCCACACACATAGATATTACACATATTGATAAAATACTTCCTATGTAAGATAATGCAGCTAAATATTGTTTAGTCTATTCTTACAAATTCCAGCAAAACCAACACTGCTGCTCCTTTAGATCTTCAGGATGGTACTTGTACCTGATATTTCACTATTTATACATAACAAACACAATAGAAAAATGGTATGGGAATAGAGCTGCAATTTGCCATGGATAAGACTTAAAACATTTGATGTTTGGCATTTATAAGGTGAAATCATAATCTTTTCAGCATATGTCATACTATAATTTAGACTTTATAAAAGCAATGGTCAGCTGCTGTCCTAGTATATCTTGGACAAGAAAAGGGACAATACTGTTGTAATTTTATGTAGAAGAAGTAACATAATTTAAAAAATGTTTTTACACACTCAAAAACTCTAATACACTGGACTATTATTGTAGAATAAATACAAACCACTAGGGTGCAATAAAAAAAAACTTATTTGCCTTGGAAATCATTGGGAACGAACCTACTCTTTCACTATTAATGGTGACCTAAAATATGTCAGAAAAGAGTTCTTAGTACATTAATACCTCTGGTCACAAGAGGTTTTTGTTTTTTTTTTTTAAATCACATCTTGCAAGATTGAGAACTTCAGCTACAAAGTGGTGCTGAAATCTCTCACAATATCCACTAAATGAGATGACAGTAGTTTATAATCTGATCTACTTGGCTTAATAATAGATGCCCTCCTGTATATGATAGGAATGGCATAGCAACTGAAAGCATTCGTAGCCTTGCTTGTTATTAAGGGAATTTGGAAGTTCAAGGTTAACAACATTCCAGAAACAGCAGGATCATAGTAATGCCATGCAAAAAAAGACTGATGCAGAGCTTGGTTTATCAGCAAAGGAAATCCTATCTTTTAAATATGTATGAAGATTTAAACAGATAATTTTCTGTAATTTACTTACCTACTGCATATTATCATTATATCTTCCTAGATAAAGAGAGAAGCATGAATTATGGAGATTTTTGATGTTGTTATCAAGCACTCTTGTACCTTGATAATAACTGCTTGGTGGTTTGCTCTTTGGAAGAAATATCAGATAAATTTCCCCACCAAACTTAAAATTGTTGAAGGAATAAATAAGAAGTTTTACAAATAAAGGAGTACTTTTACCAAAAGAAAAAAAAAAAAAAAGATAATTTTTTAGTTAATGTATAGATTTTATATAGCTTTTATATATTAAGAATTCATTTTTTTAATTACATTTAGTAAATATTGTTTTCATAAAGCTGCAATTTGAATTTTTTTTACAATTATCAAGATTTATGCATTGGTATTCAAAAGCCATCAGTCACTTTTTCTCTGAGCAAAACCCACTTTTTCACAGCTCTCTCAGTGCCTGAGGAATGCTGAACCTCTTACCTCTTAGCTAGAGAGCCCAGAATAAAACTGCATTTTTGATGATATAGGACTTTGAAACAAATTGGCCTCAAGCACTCTTCTTACCCCAAAAGTGAAAAGAAAGAGAGTAAAAGGAGTTTGCCTGACGGCTGTCAAGAACAAAAATTGGATTCTTAATTGGATTTTTTCTTGAGGGGAAAATAAATTAAATACAGTGTTTAAGAAGACAGTAGTTATTTCCACCGAACTGTCTCTTACTAGGAACCTGAAACTGAAGAGTCCTCTGCAGAAACCCAGGTTCCCTTAACCTGTGGTCTGTCAAAGCCAGTTCCCTTTTTTAACATTATTGCCATTATTCCTATCTTTAATATCTACAAGGATTTTGCTAATTTATATTCACCAAAATTGAAGGGAAACACAGAAAGAAAGGGAGAATGGAACACATGTATTGTAGAAGGAGGGGAAGAAACAAAACAATTGGCTGAACTTGTCTCTCCTTTGCCAGTGTGACTCTGTAGCCTAGGGAAAAAGAACTTCAGCTCAAAGAAAGGAGTCCCAGGTTTTCATCCTGGATCCCAGTTGTCATTACTTTTGTCATTAGTTCTTAAGGTAAAAAAGGTAACAAACAAACAAATCCAGTAAAGATGTTTCAGATCTATCCTGATTTATTCTTTTATGTCAGTCCAACATCTCTTTTAATGGATGGTACTTATTCCTCAACACAAGAAATGCCAGTATCAGAGTAGTAAAGAATTTCAACTTTTATACAACCTTAGTAATCTTAGTTGGATCTGATTCAGCTTGTTTAGAAATCAATAATAAATATGTATTTTTCTACTCATTTTAAGTGGGGATGGTCAGGAGCCTGCATATGTAAATTATGTAATTCTACTTACCTCCAACTTTAATATATACACAGCTGTGTCCATTTTCTCAGTTGCTTTGGAACAAAAACGAATTAAAATATTAACAGATATTTGTTATACCAAAACAAGGATTTAACTGATGATGAACACAGACATCAAAAAGTAAAGCTATTCATATCTTCTATATAACATTTGCCTAAATATTTCTAAATATTTCTAAATATGAATTCAGAAGTGCTACATTAGCATGCATGTAGAGTCGCAATATAGAGTAGCATAAAATTGACAGCCTGAGCGACTTAATTTTTCTACTAAGTTGGACATGGCTGGCTTCTGAAACATCAGCCTTCAGATAACGATGAGGAAGATGAAGATGAGGATAAGAATTGTGGCAATCCAATACCTTGAAGACTATTGGGAAGACTATGTATATATTTCTTTATGGTATAAAGCTTCTTAACCATTCCAAAAGCGTGAAACTCCCACATAGTTAAAGAGGGCAATGTGTCTGTCTGTCTGTCTATTTCATTTCTATTAATCAAATAATGTAAATTATATCAGTATTTTATCAACTTTTTATCAAGAGGTAGTTATGAACTGTCTAAACATCTCTGGCAAACATGATTGCACTTTAATAGACTAGAAACCTTTATTTTACTGAATTATCTAACTCTTTGCTGATAGCTACATGAGACACAGTATGCATAAGTACTTCTGATGGCTTTCTTATTACACAGGACTTAAAAATACCCCACAGGCATTAATTGCAAAAAAGATATTTAGAACAAATTGCCCCAAATGAGCTTGTCTTTGATTATAGCAGTGTGTGGTGTGTGATTACAGAGGAAGGGTGGTGATTTTTATATATGTGTGTGTACATGAATTCTAATTTATTGTAAATAGTTCCTAACAGATATATTATGAAAAGTCATCATGCTGAAAAGTTGAAGATGGAATAAGGTAAAAAAAATGTGTGTTTCTTCATAAAGGAAGTGTTTAATGTTTAAGGAATTCAAGAACTTTGAGGATTTGAGTAGCCAGTTCATGCATATAGAATTAATCCAGTGAAGATCAAAATAAATCCTCTGAAATTAGTGGTAAAATGCTTCATATACCTAAATTTTAGATACTGTCTGGGGAAAAAGCTGATGTTGCTTCAGAAAATGAAAAGTTCTGCAAACCTGAGATCTATTGAAATTATGTCGAAATAGAGATAGTGGAACAGTCTCTTTGCTTCTCTAAAGGCAAGAAAATTTTTGGCTGATGCAAGACATGAATATTGTGTAGCACTGACAATTTTGCTTTAATAAAGTTTCGACATGAGCAAATCTTTTACAGGAGAATGAAATTATATGAGATTTAGAAGAAAAAATAGTTAGTCAATATGAGCTGAGAACAATAGTTAAACTTAATGAGCCCAAGTTGTTTTGTGAAAATGAACTAAAGGTGTGTAAAAGTCTGTTTTTCTCCGGAGCCTTAAAAGAAGATGCTTTTCATTGCAAGCGGAAGAAAACTTTGCATAGCAATTAATGTCAATAATTTCCAGATTTCAGCTACTTTTTTAGGACAAGAAGGTACCATTCAGAATATTCAGGTCAGCCTACCGAGAAATGCAAACCAGCACTTTAAAGACAAAATTTGATGGAAAACTGCAGAAAATCTATTGGCCTTTTACTGAGCTGATGTAGAAAATATCCTAAATAAAGCAAAACATCTGATTTTCAATTTGAGCATTGCTAACTTCAACGTGCCCTTTTTTCAATTTACTGGGTAAAGTGTTTTTTAACATCAGTGTTGACATTTTGCTCAGTAAAATTATCATAACCTATGAAAAATCATGCCTCTAAGCATTCTGTTTATGTCATTTTAGTTACTCATTCTTTCACTGTAAGGGATATTTTCAGGACCACAAACACACGCATATCTAGCTGTAGATGCTCTGCTGTCTGTGTTTATCTCAAGTTCCATCGTGGTGGCTTCTCTTAGAGGAACAGTGTCTTGAGACATAAAACTGAATTGTGTAATTCCCCTCAATGATACACACAATAGTTCAGCTGAATAATATTCCCGGGCAATATATGTGAGGTAAAATCACATGAAAAATTCCTGCTCTAAATCTTAACACACAGATTATTTGGATCAATAACAGAAGGTAGGAAACAGTCTTTGGGGGTTTTAGCAAATGAATATGGCAGATTCTTTGGAAGCTCAGCACAAGATAATATCCACAAAATTTTCCAGATTTTTTTTTTTGTTTGATTATCATCTAAAGATGTATTTGCATATTTTTTATTGGACAACATATTCCATTTCTGTACTGGATTCTTCTTGTGTCTTCAACTTTCTGTACAAATGGTGAGATTACAACTACGCTTGAAAGAAAGGATTTAAATTCCAATAAATTCCAAATAGCCATGAAAGACCATGAAAACTGGAAAGAAATTCAACAGGGGGAAGTAAAGGTTACAAAGGCCAGTTAAAATCAACTAAACATAATAGAAAAAAAAAGTTTATGTAACAGTTATTCAGAGAAGAATTTGTGAGTTATAATGAGTGACAAGATGGACATGACAGAGAAATGTGCATGCTGTGGGAAAAAAAAAAAATCACCAAACCACAAAACAACCAACATCAAAAAAACCTAAAAATAGTCCTCATTGTATGAAATGGAAGAATAATAGGAGAAAAATCTATATTTCTGGTTCATTTCGGTCCAGGGGCTGGACCTGGGTCTTTGATTCGTTTGGGTTATGAGCCTTGAGAATCTGGGATGTAATGAACGGATCTAGAAAACAGCAAGTGAAATGATGTAAGATGTCTATTACACCAAGACCAAAACCAAACTTTTGAAAGAGCTGAGTGATTTATCCCAGGTTTTTAAAAAAAAAAAAAAAAAAAAAAAAAGTCTGAATTCATGCAGACAAAGATTTCAAAGACATGAAAAAAAAAGTGTCCTGCTCTCTGCACATACACAACTTAGCACAGGAAGCAATGAATTACACTACAGCAAAAACACTTTGTTTGAATACCTCTGTAATAATAACAATGAAGCAATATCTCCTTCATAGGCAGTCTTTAAAGAACAATCGAACAAATCTTCCAAGGAATTCCTAAGTTATAATTATTCCTGTAGGTGACATGGAGATGAACTCTCTGCTTTAGATTGCTCTATGTTGTTTCTAAATTGAAATGAAAAGATGAATATTATTAGCTTGCTGTCCCTCTTTCTGCCTGTTTGTTCTACTAGAAATCCCAGATACTGACTCCATGAATTTTTTCCCAGCTTTCCAGTGAAGAAAGAGCATCTTTGCTTACAAACAACAGGATACTTCCTGGAGTAACCACATACAGGGCAAAGTAGTTTCCTATTGATGGGGTTAATTTGCTTTCATGTAAGTATTGAAAAGCAGCCACTTCAACTTAAGGTAGTCACTTCTGCTTACTTTTGCAGACATTGAAGGCAAATCTCTATCCCCTCAGGCTAATTCACCCCATTTTAAGTGGAAAGAGAGAGTAAGCATAATCTAATCACTTGTGATGGCACAATATGGGCGGTGAGCAGAAGGCAGGAATCAGTATTTATAAATTTAGTAGGGATAGATGGAGTTATTGACTGTCTCAGGTTAAGCAAGACTCTGGATGTAGAGACGTAGCCTTAAAGTTCTTGAGATTCTTGACATCCACAGAGCTCTTTCTTCATGGAAAAGTGAGCTACAAAAATATTATGAATTTTCAAATGTCACCTCCTTCTGTTCATTGCCCAAAGAAGTCTGAGACTGGCAGATAAATATTCATCTATAGACAATGAAATCCCATGGAAGTTAATGTTTGTTCATCCATAATAGCAAAAGAGTAGCTTTGCTAGGATATTTCTTTTCTATATTGTAATATTGATTTAGTTTAAACTTTATAATAATTTGAATAGATCTACATATATTGTCTTAATTAACATTTTAGAGGATTTTGTTAATAAAAAGGAACACTGAAGTATCATACGTGGGTTGCTTGTACTGGACTTATGCTGAAATAACTCATGTTGCATTGTGTTAATGGTTTGTTCTTGTTTCTCCCCCCAGCTAATGGTTGTACCCTAGGTTGTCTCCTCCTTCCCCTGTGTCAATCCTTCCCAACTCCTCCCATCTTTGCAGAACCTTCCCTGTCAATCCTTACCTCTCCTCCCCTTAAGCCTTACCCATCACTCAGCTCCCTTCCCCCTTCTAGAAGCTACCATGAAGGGTGTCGAGTGATTGCCTCAGGATCAGGGATCCCTCCCCCAGGCTTCCCTGAATGGATTCCCCTGTTGTCACTCATTCCCTTGTTACACACCCCCCTTTTGCCCTATTGGTGGATGGTCAATCCCCTCCCCTCTTACCACCCCTGTATAAAAGCTGTTGCTCCCACTGTCTCAGGGCTTTTTGGAGCTGGTCCCTCCTGAGGCAGGGAGCCCCTCGTGGTTGTCTAATAAAACCTTGGATTTGAACTCTCTGAATTGCCTGCTCCTTCGTTTGCTGCCGTCAGCCATAAGTCCTGCCGAAGGGCAAGAAAAGCCCTTAGCCACCCCTCTGCACTTCTGAGCGCGGAGGGGTGCCCCGCAGTCCTCAGTGTCGGAGCCAGCCGTGTGGCACCAAGCAGGTGCTCTGTGGATGCTGTGGCAAACTCAGAACTTTGTCATATGACACTGTTTTTAAAGACACAGTTTAAGACAGGTGTGCCTTTACATCTTCACTCTTGGCACAAAGATACCACTGTATGCAGCAACAGGAAAAATATTATTCTTAGCTGATAGTGGTTAGCTCCGCTTTCTCTGAAACAGTGATAATAGGATGTCATTGCACACCTACACAGGTTATTTCATGACCATTTTCAAATGTTTTTGGCATTGAGAGAAAATTATTGCAAAATTCAATATTTCAAATAATCATGGAAGCTACTCAAGAAAAGCTATATTGCATCACCTTGTTAATCTCCCAGGCAATACAAGAGTATCTCCTGCTGAGTATTTACTAAGAGTACATATTAAAAATTACGTTCTTTTAGGTTCTACAGAGGAAAAATTCCTCAGCTCATTGCCATGTTGTTTTTTTTTTTGTTTGTTCATTGTTTTTTCCTTATGCTTTTTTCCAATCCACTGGTATTCATGTGGATTGGAGAATAGCATAAGGAAAAACAGTGTGGAGAAGTGTGTAATCATGAAAATTTACAATACTTTGCTAACTCTTTTCCATGGATACTCAAGCAAAAATAATTTGTGATAGATATTGACAGTTGTCACTCCACCAAGATGAGAGTATCTGAGTCCTCTAATCTTAACAATATGTTTTCTTCAGTCCTGCTTGTTACTATTATTTCCTCTCTTTCACATCCTTTATATTTATTTAAGATTGAAATTTTATTTTATTTCTGAAGTAGCATAGTATTGAATTCTGAACAATATGTTGAAATTCTGATTTAGATAATATTCTAAAATCCGATATATGACATAAACTGTTATATTCATTGTGATTATTCCCCCACTGTGCCCAAGTCACTAAGTGGGGGAGATTTCATGATCTCAAAAAGGAAGATTCCAATGCAAAATATTTCTGACAAGCTTCATTTCTAAGTATATGCCTCTTCTCTAGATCAAAGATTCTAGTAGAAGTTTGAATTTTTCCCACAAAAACACATACTGTGCTTGGTTTTGTGGTCAAAATTTTTATTAATTTTTCTAACCTTAAGTTATGGAAGGAAGTGAAAATAAATTAATTATCTGCTGTAAATATTGAATATTATTCAAGGCTATGGCCCCATTTGCAAAGGCTGTTTCCTGCTTTCTCTGTGATAAGTCCTGTAACTGCTCTCCACTACATTGCTAGCCAGCTTGCTGAAGAGGTAACACGAGATGAACTCATTAGATCACTCTATATGGTTAACATTCTAGTCTTAGATAATTTCCTCTATCTTTATATCATATTTATGTTTTATCAATAACTTTTTTTTTCCTAGATTATTCCCAGAGGAAATATTTTATTTCATAGGATTTAGTAGTGATTTCTATTCAACACTGCCAAAACCACCCTCTTCAATCATGATCCCACCAATAGAGGAATTTGAGATGTTAATTATGCATCTAGAGCACATTCTATTCATATTGTGCTATGCCAGTTCTATGTGTGCGTACAGGTGTTTTTAATCAAAGGTTTTGCAGGAAGAAATCAAATACTGAACAAATGTTACATTTGTGAGCTAAAATTATACTCTCTTAAAAAGAAAATCAAACTTTTTTGTCACAGTTTTGACTGGTATTAAGCATATTACTCTCCTTTAACTCTAAACCAAAAGATTTTGAATCAGTGTTTTGTATTATTATCTCCAGGCCCAGTGTCAGATTAACAAATTTAGATTTATACAAGCTGACTGGGTTGTTTTTTTTTTTTTTTTGAATCATGGTACAGTATTAGTACTCTTCCATCAGTTGGATAGCTTGAATGAACTGAGAACTTCAGGGAGGCATGTCAGAAGATTTGCCATCATTATTGCTTACCTTTTCAACTCAAATTTTACTCCATAAAATGTTTAGCGCCTTGGAAGCCTTTAACAGAGGCTGTCTTTCCCACTGATATTGCAATAGTTCTGACGGAGGACCACAGACAGCTACCATTTTCTGCTGTACTGTGTTTCACTTCAAAGGGACAAACTGTTTTTTAATAGATGACGATGTATTGTCAAGTTGGACAAAAAGCAATCTCAAATTTCAGTGTTGTGTAAGCATTGTCTCTCAGCCTGAGTGCATAAGAGATGCTGAGTTTAAGTAATCTGACATTTTTTCCTCTTCTTGAATGCATTCTATGTTTGGAAGTTATTTAAAATGTGAAACATAAATCTATGCTGTGATGGAAACACACAATACAGAATATATAAAAAACTTTCTGTATCAATTTTTGTCCTACTGTATTTCTAACTAGCACTCTTTGTTCATGTAAGGATTCCACAACTGTTTTAACCAGTAGTTGTTTTCCAAAAATAGAAGATTCTCATTTATTACGGAGATGATTTTCAAATAATAATTTCAGGGACTGGCAGAGAACAAAGGCTGCACTGCAGCTGAAATAAACAGCCTTCCCAATGGTGATTTTAGGATACCAGTTATTAAAAAAATAATTTTCCTGACATTTGAATGGTAAACTGAAATCTCACTCTGATGATAAATATATCTCTTGGGTTCACCTTCTGGGGCAAGCCTCAGGGATATATCAGAATTAAATAATGGGATTTTTGTTTTATCATAGTTTCATTTCTTTTGATTTGGTTAGTTCTTCTTGAACTCATAAAATTTCTCAAACACAAAACTCACCAAACATGTAATTATGGTTGATTTAGTGTAGAGTAATGAAATAAATGCCAATATTTTTTTTTTTCTTTGTTGGAGGCCAAAAAACACAGAGTAAACACAAGGTGTCAGATATGAAGAAGAGGAATTCTCAAGTTAAGTTTTAGTCTGCAAAACATATTTCAGAATGCCACCAGCAATATATTTCTTAAGTTGAGCTGATCCTTATTAGACAGAATGTATTTCTTTGATAAAGTCAATCTGGTTGCAGACCTTTGTTTTCAGAAAGCATTGATAATACAAATTATTTTTTTACACACTAAATTTCAACAGTGTTTAACTAATATTTTGCCTCTTATTTTAAATATTCTTCTCTTAGTGAGGGGGTATCAGTCAGATAAATCAATATAAAATTAGTTGTAGTATAGTATAAACGTACACAACTTAAAAGCCCAATGACAACTGAAGTGCAAAATGTATGGATAATGGAATTGGACCACAACCACTGCTTGCCTTAGAAGTTTACCTTTAAATGTGATCCTCAGGAGATGTGAGTAAACTAAGGTTCCAAAGAAAATATAATTAAGAATGAAAAAAAAAAAAGAAGAAAAAAAGATTGTATTTGAACATGCATATATATATAGTAATACTGACGAAAAATATAAAATATGTATGTTAACTTTTTACATAGAAAAGAGAGGGCTTTTTTAAAGTTTTGCATGTATGACTAGACATTTGTGCTGCCTCAGTTTGAGCATACCTTAAAATGACCTGTATTTTGGCAGCATATTGAGGGTTGGAAATCTGTAATTATGCCTTGTTTTTTTATGTTTGAAGTTTGACTCCCAAAAGACTTAGATTAACAATTCATCAATCATCCTAGACATGGCTTAATAACATTTATACACAGAGGAGAACCAACAACTGGTCATAGTTGCACTTTACGTTATAAATTTGATCTTTGAAGATGACTTAGGAATGTTTTTACCCAAATACAAAACTCTATACTTCATTCCATTCGTTGTGCAACCTCGTCTACCATTTTTCTTTTTGTGCTGATTTTATGCTAATGTAAGGAGAAAAAAAAAAAAAAAGCTTTTCTGAACAGTTAACCCAAAACTTTTAGTCAAATTAGAAATATGTTTCAAAGCAATATGTAGGTTTCATATGCATAATTAGTATTGCCATTAATGAAATATATTCACATTATTTTTTCTAGTCAGGGAGAAAGGAGCATGCTAGAACCTTACAGACATGCATTATCAGCACTTGTGCAAAGCATTTGACACTGTCCCAATGACATGGAAAGTGGAACTGAGTTCACCTTCAGCAAGCTGGACAATGGCATCCAACTGTGTGGTGCAGTCAACACACTGGAGGGAAGGGATGCCATCCAGAGAGGCCTCCACAGGCTCAGGAAGTGGGCCTGTGTGAACCTCATGAAGTGGAAATGACCAAATACACCTGGGTCAGAAGAATCTCACATATAAATACAAGCTGAGCAGAGAAAGGATTGAGAGAAACACTGGGGAGAAGGGCTTGGCAGTGTTGGTGGATAAGTGTCACCCTGCTTTTTCAGCCTTCTGATGTTTACCTTTGGGAAATTCTTTTCTCACTCACAGATGAGAAGCTCAACATGATCCATCAGTGTGTACTAACACTGAGAAGGCCAACTGAATCCCTGGCCAGTGATCAAGGGATGTGATTCTGCCCTTCTACTCCACTCTAGTGAGACCCTACCTGGAGAACTGCATCCAGCTCCATGGCTCCAAACATAAGAAGGATGTGGTCCCTCTGGAGTGAGTCCAGAGGAGCAGCATGAATAGGGGCAGAGGACAGGGGCACCTCTTCTATGAAAACAGGCTGAGAGAGTTGGAGTTGTTCAGCCTGGAGAAGATGATGCTCTGAGGAGACCTTAACAGCAGCCTTCCAGTACCTAAAGGGGAGCTACAGGAAAGCTGAAGAGGGACTTCTCACAAGGGTATGTAGTGACATGATAAGGAGCAATATCTTTAANTTGGACCACAACCACTGCTTGCCTTAGAAGTTTACCTTTAAATGTGATCCTCAGGAGGTGTGAATAAACTAAGGTTCCAAAGAAAATATAACTAAGAATGAAAAAAAAAAGAAGAAAAAAGATTTTATTTGAACATGCATATATATATAGTAATACTGACGAAAAATATAAAATATGTATGTTAACTTTTTACATAGAAAAGAGAGGGCTTTTTTAAAGTTTTGCATGTATGACTAGACATTTGTGCTGCCTCAGTTTGAGCATACCTTAAAATGACCTGTATTTTGGCAGCATATTGAGGGTTGGAAATCTGTAATTATGCCTTGTTTTTTTATGTTTGAAGTTTGACTCCCAAAAGACTTAGATTAACAATTCATCAATCATCCTAGACATGGCTTAATAACATTTATACACAGAGGAGAACCAACAACTGGTCATAGTTGCACTTTACGTTATAAATTTGATCTTTGAAGATGACTTAGGAATGTTTTTACCCAAATACAAAACTCTATACTTCATTCCATTCGTTGTGCAACCTCGTCTACCATTTTTCTTTTTGTGCTGATTTTATGCTAATGTAAGGAGAAAAAAAAAAAAAAAGCTTTTCTGAACAGTTAACCCAAAACTTTTAGTCAAATTAGAAATATGTTTCAAAGCAATATGTAGGTTTCATATGCATAATTAGTATTGCCATTAATGAAATATATTCACATTATTTTTTCTAGTCAGGGAGAAAGGAGCATGCTAGAACCTTACAGACATGCATTATCAGCACTTGTGCAAAGCATTTGACACTGTCCCAATGACATGGAAAGTGGAACTGAGTTCACCTTCAGCAAGCTGGACAATGGCATCCAACTGTGTGGTGCAGTCAACACACTGGAGGGAAGGGATGCCATCCAGAGAGGCCTCCACAGGCTCAGGAAGTGGGCCTGTGTGAACCTCATGAAGTGGAAATGACCAAATACACCTGGGTCAGAAGAATCTCACATATAAATACAAGCTGAGCAGAGAAAGGATTGAGAGAAACACTGGGGAGAAGGGCTTGGCAGTGTTGGTGGATAAGTGTCACCCTGCTTTTTCAGCCTTCTGATGTTTACCTTTGGGAAATTCTTTTCTCACTCACAGATGAGAAGCTCAACATGATCCATCAGTGTGTACTAACACTGAGAAGGCCAACTGAATCCCTGGCCAGTGATCAAGGGATGTGATTCTGCCCTTCTACTCCACTCTAGTGAGACCCTACCTGGAGAACTGCATCCAGCTCCATGGCTCCAAACATAAGAAGGATGTGGTCCCTCTGGAGTGAGTCCAGAGGAGCAGCATGAATAGGGGCAGAGGACAGGGGCACCTCTTCTATGAAAACAGGCTGAGAGAGTTGGAGTTGTTCAGCCTGGAGAAGATGATGCTCTGAGGAGACCTTAACAGCAGCCTTCCAGTACCTAAAGGGGAGCTACAGGAAAGCTGAAGAGGGACTTCTCACAAGGGTATGTAGTGACATGATAAGGAGCAATATCTTTAAACTGAAACAGGGTAGGTTTAGATCAGATATTTGTAAGAAATTCTCTACTGTGAGTATGATGAGGCACTGGAACAGCTTTCCCATAGAAATTGTGGATACACAGTCTCTGGAAGTATTAATAGCCAGGTTCAACGGGGCTTTCAGCAAATTAGTATAGCGGAAGGTGAACCTGTCCATGGCAGGGGGGTTAGAACTAGGTGTTCTTTAATACTCCTTCGAAATCAAGACATTTCAGTCTAGGATTTTCATGCATCATGCAGTAAACTCTATTTTAAATGTGGCTGGGTTGTTTTGGGGGTTTTTTTGGTTTTTGGTTTTTTTTTTTTTTTTTTTTTGTTTGTTTGTTTTTTTGTTTTTTTTTTTTTTTTACACAAATTGGAACACTGAATCTGGTGTGATTTTCATCTGATTTATTAAGAATAAAGACAACCTCTCTATCTATCTGAAGCCTATATGATTTTCATGCATCAGAGTTTTATTTATAATAGCCTCATCTTCATTCACTGGGAACAAAAAGAAAAAAAGCTTTGATTACTGGATTTTTTATGTTCCAGACGCCAAAGCTAGAGATCTTGAATCCTTCTTTTTCTAAACAGCAAAGGAAAGTTTGCATAGAATAGCTTTATAGAATCTGTTTGGCATATTTGACAAGGATGACTTTCTGATTCTGACAGTTCCTGGGCAGCTTTCCTGGGTAATTTTTCTTTAACCTTGTCAGAGTAGCATGAACCAAGGTCTCCAACCTTCCAGTATCTAAAGTACTAAAAGTAGTTAATCAAAAAGGCCTTCCTAATCTGTTCCTTTTCCATCTGTTCCTATTGAAAGAGTAGTTAACTATTCCAGAATGGCTGTAGCATATAAAACAGTAGACAGCACACTAAATTCTTCATTGATAGATGCTAAGTGACAGTGAAATTATGTAAAACTGTATCTCCTACTGTGCTATACATACACAAAGAGTGTTTGTACATGAACAGCAGCATAAGTAAGGTTATAAAGTATGGCAAAATAAACACACAGCTTCTAAAAAGCTAAATGAAGCAAAGCAATTTGAACTCTGGGCATTCCACAGTTTGATCTGTCTATCACCCTGAGCAGCATAGACAGAGTGCAGGGTTAGGAAAAAATACAAATCTGTAAAGGAACATTACAGCATTTGTTCACACTATGAGCTGTCAACAATCATGCATAATTTAAGATTGCAGCCGCTAACAATTTCACCATGTTTTTTCTCTGCTTTAGGAGCTGAGTTTTCTGATGTGTCCCTGATGAGATTACAGTGGCCCTAACAGCATCTTGTATATAACCCATACTACCCCTGCACAGAGCACGAATTTAGATTTCATAGTTTACAGGCCTAAATTATAAATAATGGTTTGCCCCACAGTCACAGAATCAGCCAGGTTTGTTAATTAAAGAAACATTGTCAAAATGCAGATATTCTCAAATTCCCTTTGGTATGATGGCATATAATAACATGTTAAAATTATTAAACACTATGTTAAAATGTAGACTTTTTTCTCTTATTTCTGAGGAATTTAGCTTTTGAAATTCTCAGTGCTGTGCACAATGTTCTCTTAGTGTTAAAAGAGAGAATGATTCCTAATGTCAAGGGGATTTATGCAAGGAAACAATACATTTATGAGAAAGAAACAGAAACCAGATGAGGATTTCACCAAAGACAGATAACCGATACATTTTATGTGATTCACAAAAGAAAGAAACAAATTATAAACTAAACAAAGGCAAACCATCGTGATTCTAATAACTTGTCTTCTTTTTATCCTTGAGACTATTTGTTTGTTTGCTTCTGTGTGGACTGCATATACTGTGATAAATGTGACGTTCTAAGAGTTGAGTCTTGAAATTACCTCAAGAGCAAACAATTTTCTCTGTTCTTCATGATTTTTTTTCATTAGGAATGTTTTATTCTCATAAATACGGAACCTTTTGGCAAACTTTGAAGAAGGTCAATCAAAATATTACATTAAAGCCTATTGAAAGTCAATTAATTTTTGCTTACATGGCAATATTTAGGACACGAAATGAAAATGCTACAACCATACCCATTAAATAAAAAAAATCTGAAGCAATCAAAAAAGGTGTTATTCTTGAGTGATCTTGTGATTGGAAACTAGTAGAAATGGATAAATCAGTATTATGAAAAAGATTTTAACTTCAGTCTCACATATGGAGGTACATTTATAATTACTGTATTTATTCATGACATGTTATTTTTTAATACAAAATGTTCTTATAATTAGGTCAGAAGCTTTGCCATTTAATAGGAACATTCATTTATGCAAAACCAAATGCCAAACAGGTAAATGTGAGTTCACACATTCCAAGTATAAAAGAGCCATGCTGTGACAGGGATATTATATTAAGGGTTTTTTGCTTCCTGCTCTGTGCTACATACTAAAATAATAAATTTTCTAGGATAAAATCTGCAATTATTGAAATTATATACATAAAATATAATTTTTTAAGCATAATTATATGTAAAAATCCCCGAATGTTTCTCAGAATCTATACCAGTTGCTGCCTGCCTGCTGAGGTATCAAAGTCTTTGAAAGGAAATACAACAATCAAAATATCCTACATTTTCTCCTGGACATACTAAGCTCCCAATATATTAGCACAATTTCTCAGAAAGACGTTTAGTTTCTTCTTAAACCACTCAAGGTTGTAAAACCTAGGTCACCTACTGCTTATGTTAATCACAAAACCCAGTCCAATAATTGTTTGACTGAAATCACTACAGTGCTCAATACCGTAGAAGACACAGTGACCTGGTGCATTGTGCCTCCCTTTTGTTCAGTAACTCAGCAAGTACTCCACTCAGGCTGAAGGATGACACAGCTCAGTCACTCAATCTGAAAATGAAAGTCTGACCCAACAACGTTTAGTTGGATGCTTTAGCCAGAAGCTTATAAAATTGATTATAGCCAGAAGATTGTTCTCTTTTATGCTGCCTTGTTGAAACACCTTCACTTTTCATGGGCCAGAGAACAAGACTATGCTTGTATATTCCAGGGGCTAAAATATGTTCTCTCTTATCTAGAAAAAGGACCCTGAGCAATATATTTTATGTTGCTAGATAAGAGAAAGGTAAGGATGTATCCCTGGCTTCACGGATAAGTAGCAGAGATTATTTTGTGTTCACATTTCTTTTCAGATTGTCCTTTTTCTAACAGGAGTGTCTCAGTGGCCCAAAGAGGGTCAGAAAGCATGGTAACAACTGTGCAGTGTCAGCAATCATAGCACTCAAGCTCACTCCCTAGCCTTCTCTTACTAAATAGCATAAATATACCCTCAGAATCTCTATAATGCTCAAAATAATTTTAAACAAATCTTCATTAAATATTCAGTAAAGTAAATATTTTACATAAAGCTGGATATTCCATCTTTTAAGCTCTATGTGTATATTCTCTTTATGGCAAATGTAATAATTCTTAACAAAGACTTCATATGAGAGTTTGGATGCAAGTCAATCAAACCATTCCTTTGAGATGCTGAATATGCAGCTCCCAACCAACTACAGGAATAGCAGAACTTTACACTGGCTCTGCCACAACCATAGCTGAGTGCTCTGACCCTTTGAATACACACAATCTTCTTCTAGCTTACCTCTGAGGAGTGGATGATCCAAATGCCTCAGTCTCAGTAGAAACACTCATAGCTCTGAGTTTTGCTTGTAGCCTTCTTTGAAAAAAGCAAAACTGACACTTCCTACTTCTTTCTTCATGTTTTCCTTTGGATAGGTTGTGTCCCCAGTCGTAGAGATAAAATATTTCAAAGTTTTGCACTTAAGAATCCACTTCTGGATCAATATGTATTTTCGATATTCACAGTTTCATCAGCCTTGTTCATTCAAGAAACCAAATTCTTAAGCATTATTGTTTCAGTGTCCTAATAGTTAAATTCTCTCAGCTAGAATACCCCCAACTATTAATTGTATTACCTTGTTCCCTTTAGCTACAGAAGAAGGAAAATAATTCAATAATGTTTTCTATGTTCTAATAATGTTTTTATTTCTCTAATGTTTCTCAAATAAAAAACCAACTTCTTTTGCACCAGAAATTGAAATCAATTTGATTTTTTTCCACACACACACCCTATAGAACAAAGTATTAATTATGAGGAGAATTAAACTGCAGAACATTAATGCATGAAATGAATACGGAACACTTTTGTGTTAATTAATTCAGAATAAATAATTAATCCCTTAAGATCCTAAAGACTAATTTAACAACAAGGAAATAGCCAAAACCACGGTGATCTGGGGACCACTGACTTGCATCGATATCTTGGCTTTGTGTCAATGAAATCTATATCCTAGAGAAAAATCACAAGATTTGTTTACTACGGGAGCAGAAAGACTTTCAAAAGATATGAGTTATTTATCACTTCACGCTGTCCCTGGCTATGCCTATATATATGTTTTAATTAATGTAGCTTCTTTGCAGCCCATCTTCCATTACTGTGTTCTAATTGAACAAATCACAACTGAGATACTAAGCAGTGATTATCCTATGATTATATGAGCACAGAATATCACAGCAGAATAAGGTATACTCCCTACAAACTTTGCTCACAATTTTATCTTGTTTAATGATTTTCCTTGACCAAAAAATAGTATGTCACAAAAGACTGCACAAATAAAAAAAAATCAGGAGAACTTAGTACCTTAAATATATTAAAAAAAAAAAA
>WAAE01016521.1:0-23678 GCA_013400495.1 Nicator chloris | reverse complement strand
CTTGTTTAGGAAGGTTTAATTTCATTTCCTTATCCCGGTAAACAGATGTAATCCTATCTTATGTAATCTTCAAAGGCCTGTTTGTTCTCGCCAGGGCATCTTGGTTATCAAACTAGATATGCTAATTAAGTCTGCTTCACTATCTGACCTGTGTATTCCCACACCTCCGGGCTTTCTCTGGGTCACGGGGGCTACCTCTGGATTTCCTGTATTGTCTGAATTCCTTGTCCAAAGTTGTACATTTCTGAAATTCTATTTTTGGATTAATGAACATTTGGCAACAATACGAAGCCTGTTTGTAGCCAGTGGGGTGACCCTCCTAATGTATTCCCCACGCCTCCTCTTCCCTCTGGCCAAATTCCCCCCCAGGAAAGCCCTGGAGCCTTTCCCAAGTTTACCCCAGGAATTAAATCAGCTCCACGTCTGCCACAGTGAATTTTTTCTCTGTCCACAGGCACTTTCTCTTTTCCCCACCTGCCCGAGAGGGAGAAAGGAAGGAGGAGAAGCAGATGGAGGCAGAGCTGTAGACATGAAGTGTGAGAAAGGCAGTGGGGAAGAGGAAATTTGAGCATCAGGAAATTCTCTCAAGCACACCGAGGTGTCAGAGTGATTTCCTTCCTGGGAATGGGGACCAGCCCCACGTCTTGGGAAAAGAAGGGAGATTCAGGTTAGAGCAAACCAAAACCTGCAAGGTCCTGCAGTGTCCAGGCTGGGATCAGCATCCACTTGTTTCCTTCCCTGGAGTAAAGGAGGATCCATGGGAGGAGGATCCATGGGTTCAGTTCATTTTCCACCTGAATTCCCTCTGCTCTGGAGCCAGGCTGGGAGAGCTGGGGGTGTTCACCTGGAGAACAGGAGGCTCCAGGGAGACCTTAGAGCCCGTTCCAGTGCCTAAAGGGACTCCAGGAGAGCTGGAGAGGGACTTGGGACAAGGGATGGAGGGACAGGACAAGAGGGAATGGCTTCCCACTGCCAGAGGGTGAGATGGAATATTGGGAAGGAGTTGTTGCCTGTGAGAGTGCTGAAGCCCTGGCACAGGTTATCCAGAGGAGTGGTGGCTGGTCCATCCCTGGAAGTGTCCAAGGCCAGGTTGGGCGGGGCTTGGATCAACCTGGAATAGTGGCAGGTGTCCCTGCCCATGGCAGGTGTTGGGATGGGATGAGCTGCAATGTCCCTTTGAACAAAAAGTGGTCTGAGATTCCACAATTCCCACAGTGTGGAGCCACAGCTGGACTCTGTCCATCTCCAGACACCTGGTCCCACGTGTCTCCCAAGCCCTGAGAGCTGAAGACTCCTCACAGCTCCTGCCCACACCCCTCAGCTCTCAGTGGGAGTTTTCATGCCGCGGGAGTGGGAATTCCATAAAACATCCCAAGCTCTCCCTGTACCAGCACTTCCCAAGCAGGTCCCTCTGTGTGGGCTGTGCTCAGGTGACACTTCCAGCCTGCCACCAGACGGGAGGAATAGCTCAGGAACTGATGTAAAACAGGGGATGAAGGGTCCCCCATGACTTTTTTTGCCTATTTCCTCCCCAGATAATTCTGTGAGGGAATTTTTGTGTAATTGGATTAAGTGTGGGGAACTTGTCCTTGCTGACAGATTGCACAGGCACCAAACCAACATCAGGGGGGTTGCCACTAAATCTTCTTTCACTGGGAAATTAAAAAAAAAAAAAAAAAAAGGCAAATAGTAATTCATCTTAGCAGCCAAACCAGATTTACCCAACCCCGGTGCAGAGGATGGATTGTTCCCCATCAGTCCCACAAAAGCCACTGAGACCTCTTTTTTCCTCTGGTTTCATTTTATGGGCACGAGCAACTTCTACACAGCTTTTTCTGTGAAAGGGGACCACTTTTTAAGGGCAGCCCATGTTTGAGGGACGCGAGGCCACGGCGATATCTCCGCTCTCCAAAGGAAGGGCTATTAAGGAGATAAGGGATTGGGAGAACACTCTCTCTGCGGCACTAAAGAGAGGAGGAGGGAGATAACTTGGGAGCTCTGGTAAAGCCACCAAAGATTCTGTGAATAAAACTGTTTGAGGAATCAATTTTCCTCACTGCAGCGATCATGTTTTCCTGAGGGTGATGTTTATCCGTTGGCTCTGTTCCCGCAGCTCAGACACATCCAAGGCTCGCCCAGGGCCCCATCCAGTGCTCGCTGCAGAGCCCGGAGGAGCAGGGGAAGCCTGGTTTAAAACCCACTGTCCTACACACCAGGGGACATCCAGCTAGGACAGCAGGGGGAATTTCTTCCTGGAAAGGGTGGTCAGGCATTGGAAGGGGCTGCCCAGGGAGGTTTGGTGTCCCCATCCCTGGAGGTGTCCAAGGAAGGACTGGAGGCGGCACTCAGTGCTCTGGCCTGGTGACAAGGTGGGGATCAGGCACAGGTTGGACTTGATGGTCTTGGAGGACTTTCCCAGCCTTCATGATTCTGTGATTCCATTAAGTTCATCCCACCCAGTGGCTGCAGCACCCACAAGGGCACCACAAACTCATCCCAGGGACAAGCCAGAGCCGCAGGGCCAGCGTTACCCACCCAAGCTGAGCCCTGTCCAGCTCTTCCCTTTCCAGGGGCTCCCACTGCAAAGCCTGGAAGATGTGGAGCACGTGGAGCACTCCAGGACACCCTGAGCTGTCTGTGCCCCCCCAGCTTCCAGCCCTGAGTGTGGAACCAGCTCCACTGTCAGTTATTGACAGAGCTCCATGGCCACATCCAGCAAGCCTGCTTCAGCCCCCAAGCTCTTAATGAGATTACAAAGTTTATTTTAGTTGAGAAAGACACCAATAAAAAGGATTTAAAAATCCCTCGGAGTCTCGCCATACCCCAGAGTGCTCGGCCAGTGGGAGAGCTCCTCCAGCTCCTGCGTTTGTTTTCCTTTTGGAGCAGCCGAGGCTGCCTCCTGCATTCCCGTGCATTAGCAGCCTCTTCCCAGGTTGACCCCATGTATTATGGATGCGCTAAAATCTTCATGTTCTGAATAGGAGCTGCATTATTCATGGCTCTGCTTAGAGTTTGTCTTTAAAAGCCCTGCAGCCTTTTAATGAAATGCTCTGATTTTAACAGCAGCCAAGACCAGATATTTTGCTTTACATTTTTTAAAAGTCATCTCTGTGGATTTTATCCCCCTGTTCTCCCCCTCTCTTTGAAGGCTCAAGGCCACTCGGAAGACGGGATGGTGGTGGGGCACAGAGGCAGATGAGGAGGCGTGAGGGTTCAGGGAGGAGGAGATGGGATGTGCTGATGACCCCAAGACTGTTCCAGCCCCACACGTGAGGTCGGGGGTACTGGATATCCCCGGGTCCCTGAGGGGAGTGGGTGCTCCGTGGGGCATCAGGGATGCAGCCAGAGGATGCACTGAGTGTGTGCTTCTGAGCCTCTCCCAGCCTTTGGCTCCTGATTTGAGTGACATCAAGGTTTCCTCAGAGTTGTAACCAGGGAAAAGGGGAATATGGAGGGAGCAGCACCACCTGGGCCCTGCGGGGTGGGATCACGGTTCGGTGTGGAAGGGGCAGGCTGGTGGGTGGGATGGAGGGTGTGGGGACCCCACAGAACTCCAGCAAGAAATCCTGAGGCTGGCATGAGCTGAAGCAGAGCCAGCATGCCCTGCCTGGTCTGGGAGCAGGGAAGGAGCTCCAAAGGCTCTGCCTGGGGTGCAGCAGCACAGCACGGAGCGAACGCAGCCCCTGCCCCATCCAGGGGCTGCCTCTGCCTCCACCTGCAGTGAATTTGGCCTAATGACTTAAACACAGATCCCGTTTCCAGGCAAACATCCCAAGTGTTCTGTCCCTGGTGGCAGGGAAACTCCTTAAATCAAAGCGGAGCAATCCGATAGCCGGGGCCGCAGCTCGGGGCTTTATTGATCACATCTGGGCTGGGGCAGGGCTGGGCTGGGGCTGGGATGGGACTGGGAAGGGACAGGGATGGACTTTGGGAAGCTGTGGACTGGGTCCCTGGGGACACACTGCTCCCCTGCCCTGCTCAGAGCCCTGGCCCTGCAGCCCCTCACACGAAGCACTGGAAGGAGAGAGAAGAAACGCTGGGATTTCTGACAGCTCCAGCCTTTCCGAGCCCAGTGCCATGGATTCCTTTTGTCTCTCCAGTTCCCAGGAGTTTCGGAGCATGTTGAATGCCGTTGGTATTGTTTGGTAGGGTTTTGTGCTAATTCCTTGTTACCTCTGAGACTTGGGTATAGAAAAGTTGGAAAAAACAAATGATTGGAGGAATTTCCCTTCCTCTGCGCTCCAAATGCGATTAAACACCAAGGTCCCCTTGGCACGGGGCTGTGACGTGGTGCTGGCAGTGCAGTGCTGGGGTGGCTGCTTCCCACCCAGGCTCATTCCTGAGCTGCTCCTGGTAACTCCTGGGAGTTAATGGTGTAGGACACACCAGCAGTGGCAGGGTCCCACTGCGCTCTCTGCCGTGCCTCAGTCACTCTCTGGGCTGGAGATCCCTCTCTGCCAGGGTTTCAGCTCCATGAGAGGGAGGTTTTTGAGGCAATCACTGGTCATGGGCACCCTGCCAGCACCTTGGGAGGAGCAGGCAAAGGTGGGATGGCACACTAGGAGGGGGGAGTAGTGCCGGGCTGCCTGGCTGAGCTGGCCCTTACAGCTGAGCCCAAGGCAGGTGCCCCATGCAGCTCCAGCGCTGGCAGGACAATGCCACCGCCTCCCAGACCATGTGCCCGGGTGCAGAGCAGCCCCAGTTGGGTGCCAGTCCCCTGCAGCTCAGCAAGACTGAGGCCACATCCCTGTTCCTGGGCCCGCCGCGCTCCACATCCTCCCTCCGCGCACGTCAGGAGGCTCCGAGAGCCGCGGCCCCTCGGGGGCGCATCCGTCACGTTCCATTTGGGAGGCAGGACTCTTCCCGTCACATTGTTGTGTCTGCAAGCAGGTCACCCCTCGTTCCCATAAGATCACATTTCCAGGCCAGCGCTGCCCACAGCCCTGCCATTCATGTTCCATTGGAGAGCTGCTGCTGCCTGCACGGAGTGCAGGGATAAAGTGATGTCTTAATTCATTGCACATTCTTAAATAAAGGAGCGGGAGAGAAAGGGAGCGGCTCAAGGTCAGCACTCGTTGCTGAGTGAGATTTCTTCAGCAGGTTGTCTAAAATAGCCCGGAAAAAAATAAACAAAAGCAAATTGATGGACACGCTATATTGAGGCGATGGGAAGCGGAGATGAAAAGAGAAGTGCCAGCTTGACTGCTAGCTTGGTGTGAGAATAAAACCTGCAAAAATATTCTCAATTGGTATTTTAATCACTGACCTGAATGCTTAAAAAAACCCAGAATTGCTGACTTGAGCCAGGCAGATGCTGAAGCCATTTGTGCATGGATGACACTGGGAGAATCCTTCAAAAATTATTTAATGATCCATCTCTCCAGTTCTGGCTGGAGCTGACCAAATTCATTTGAAATCAAAAGAAAGGTTCTCCATTACTTCCTTGAGCTTTGGATCAGGACCCTGAAGGCATATAAGAGGCTTGGTTTTGTTTGGTTTGGTTTAGTTTGGTTTGGTTTTCCACAGATATTCCTGTGAATAATTTGAGGGGCTGTTAATTAGAATTGGTGGTGGAAGTTGAAATTTGCAGACTCTTGGTTGGATACCTTTGACCTTAAAGCCCCTTGACCTTAAATCCCCCCCCTGCCATGGGCAGAGACAACTCCCACTATCCCAGGCTGCTCCAAGCCCTGTCCAACCTGGCCTTGGACACTTCCAGGGATCCAGGGGCAGCCACAGCTTCTCTGGGCACCCTGTGCCAGGGCCTCATGACCCTCATAGCCAGGAAATCCTTCCCAATACACCATCTCACACTGTCCTCTGGCAGTAGGAAGCCATTCCCTCTTGTCCTGTCCCTCCATCCCTTGCCCCAAGTCCCTCTCCAGCTCTTATGGAGCCCCTGTAAGCCCTGGAAGAGGCTCTGAGGTCTCCTTGGAGCCTTCTTTTCTCCAGGTGAACACCCCCAGCTCTCCCAGCCCGATTCCAGAGCAGAGGGGTTTGTGCTGTTTTAAGGAGTTGCAATTATTATTTTGGCCCTTTAAAATAAGCATTCAAAAAAAACCAAAACCCCAAAATCTCAAAAAAAAAGGGAAAATATTGCTGGAATGAAATGGAATTATTCCAGTAGGAATTACGGCTGACCACTCTGGAAAAGCTGACTGGAACAGAGGCTGGATGGGGTCAGATTCCCCTTCCCATAGCACAGGGTCTGTTTTTTCCAGGTGTGAGCAGAGCAGCCCCAGGGGGAAGAAGAAGGTACCAGACATCCCTCGCACATCCTCCGAGGTGAATTCCCAGCTGGACATCGGCCCCTCTCCCCCCTTTGGAGCCACTCTGGGGCTTGTTCCAGCACATGTCCTGCCCATGGTGTGCTCAGGGTGCCACAAACAGGGTCAGTGACGATCCCCAGAGCACCTGTGTGACAAACATTAAACATTCCCCGGCTGTTCATGCTCGGATGTGACACAGCAGGGAAGCTGGAGCTGCCTGGAGAGAGGGAGAACCAGACTGCCAGGAGAGACAGGGAGTGGAACTGCTGCCTTTTTGTCCAAAACAGGAATTTCTGGTTAAAAACAAAATATGGCTGAGATAAATAAAGATGAGTTACAATGCAGGCATCTGCCTCAGAGATCGTTCCTGCAGGCAGATCCTGAGCCTGCTGACAGCTCCCTGGCACAGAGAGGCTCCAAAAGCCACAACACCTCCAGTGGCTGGGAATGAGAGATCCTGGGATGTGCCCAGGAGTTCCTGACCACTCAATACTTCGGGAAGCAAGTGTTGAGGTGTCCTTTGACAGCAGGAGCCCAGCTGTGTGGGCTGGGGACAATGCTGAGTCATGGAATTCCAAAATCCCAGAACCACTGAGGTTAGAAAAGTTCTCCAAGATCATCCAGCCCAACCTGTGCCCCATCCCCACCCCATCACCAGCCCAGAGCACTGAGGACCTTGTCCAAACCTTCCTTGGAGTCCAATCCTCCCTGGGCAGCCCCTTCCAGTACCTGGCCCTTTCCATGAAGAAATTCCTCCTGATCCCACAGATGGAGGACTCTCTCATCTCACTGCCCAGCTGCCATTCCCACTTTGGCTCATCACTGCTCATGGAAGGATGTTTATCACATTCCAGCAATGCAACAGCTCAAACTAAACCAGGGCTGAAGCTGCTCAGTCTCTCCTCTCAGCCTTCCCTCTGGATCCTGCTCCTGCCCTACCACAGCCTCCCCTTGCCTGGAGCAGGATTATTCCCCCATGGATGTGAGTTCCTGCCAGCTGTGCCACTTGCTGACTGAGTGCTGCCATGCAGATATCCCGGGATTAAAAGAACTGGCAATTCTGGGTGCCCAGTTCCAGGCAGGGGATGTTTTTGATCGCACGTGGCCTTTTCTCTTTTCTCTAACAGCCTGGCTGTTCCAAGCCCAGCTCCTGATGGCATTTCCCAGAGCCAGGAATGTTCATCACTTCTGAAGTCAGCTCCCAGTATCTTGGATTTGATTATTTAAGGCACAAGGCTCACATGAGATGTTCTACTAACCAGTGGAAATCGTGGCTAGGGACACCAGCAGATGTCACGGCCTGAGCTGGGGGCTGTACCCCAGAGGGGTGCTGGCATGCCTGAATCCCAAATCCATGGCCCATCCTTCCTTTTCCTGCTTCACAGCCCCCATCCTGACCAGAATTTTAATGGCAGAGATACAGCAGATTTTGATGAGCTGTCCTTGCTCGTGGCTCAGCACGTGGCCAAGCCCAGCCGTGTTTTCCAGGCAGGAGGACACAAAGGGCGTGTTCAGGCACAAAAACATCCTCCCATTTTGGAAGCTCCTGCTGTAAAGAGACCTGGGGAAGAGTGAGAGCTTCATAAAGAAACATTTGCCAGAATTCAGCACATTTTTTCATAAGCTTCATTCCTGGGAGCAGATTTCAGCATTTTGGCTAGAAACTTAGCAGAGTGATTTCGCTCCAGGCAGACACTGGCCCGGAAAATTTCATCTCCAATCATTCCAGTTTGGCAAAGCCGAGAGCAACTGCAAACACAGACCTGTAATGTGTGGAGTGGGAGCAGCCCGGGAACCAGCACTGCACCCTGCACCCCATTCACTCCTCTCTTTCTGTAATTATTTGCTTAATCACAGCACACTTTTAATCCAGTGCCCTAATTAATGTGCTATTAGGAGCCGTGCAGGCCATAAACCTCCCCGTGGCATGAGCAGGATCATTTGCATTTGAGCTCGTGTTTTTTCAGCCCAGGATCTTGAAGCACTTTCTGAAGTAGAGATCATTAACCCCAGGTTCCAGCTGGCCAGGCCCAGACAGAGGGGATGTGACACCGATTGTCTCTCCCAGCACTGATGTCCCTGTCTGGCAGATCCCTGGAATACCCACGGGAATGCACAATCTGGGAGTGCTGCCGTCCTGGGGGATCCTGGGAGTGCTGAGCTCAAGCACCACCTCTCCGTGCATGTTCTCCCTGTGTTCCAGCTCGTGGCCATCGCCACCACTGGACAGTGACGCTGGCATTGTCCTGCCTGTGGAGAAGAAGGGTGACACTGGGACAGCAGGGGGAGAGCAGAGGTGCTGTCTCTGGATCTGGAAACAGGGACAGTGGGACAGCAGGACGGCAGGACAGTGGTTCAACATCCCTCCTGAGCCTGGGCTGCAGGAAATGCTGGGCCTGCTCCGGGATGGGCTCTGGGTGCTTGCCAGAGGCTCCCGGTGGCTGTGCTCGCTCCAGGGCTGTTTACACAGGTGCTGCTTTGAAAAGCAAATGTTGCTGTTTATAAAATACTTTGCATCCATTTCCTGAGGAGCAGCAGAGCTGAGCAAGGTGGCTGAGCCCTGGCAGTGCTGATGTTCTGCTGCCAGCAGCTTCCAGTGTCCCAATGCCACGTCCTTGGCACATCATCCCTGCAAACTCTGCTGTCCCTGGTGGGCTGGAGATGGATCCAGGTGAAAACAGAGATCAGCAAAACTCTCCCAGTCCCTGCCTTAAAAAACTCTACTTGAGAGAAGGACAGTTTCCCTTTCTAGGTCTGTCTGGGTAGAGACAGCCAGAACTGTTTGGAATAAGCAAGAGGAATCTTCACTTCCTCTGGGTGTGCCTTCCATGACCCCCCATGACCTTGGCTTTGGGATGCACACAGATTTCAGGCTATTCCCCATAACGGAATCATAGAATTCCAGAATGGTTGGGTTGGAGGGGAAATTGAAGCTCATCTGGTTCAAATCCCCAGAGCAGTGACACCTTCCACTGTCCGAGGTTGCTCCAAGCCTGTCCAGCCCGGCCTTGGACACTTCCAAGGATAGGGCAGGCACGACTTCTCTGGGCAACCTGTTCCAAATTTCTGCAGAGGGGAGGAGAGGGGTTTGCCCCAGGCTCAGCCTCACAGCCTGGGGCCTGGCTCTCCTTGCTGAGCTGGCTCAGGGTCGTTTGTCTCCCCCGATGTGTCTGGGTTTGATCAGCCCTTCCGTCCTGGAGCTCAGAGACTTGCCCCGATGACAGTCTCGTCAAAACCATTCCATTTCCACACAATTCCTTGGCTTTGACAGCTCCACTTTTTCTGACAAAACCCAAACCAAAACAAGGCGCTCTTGGAAATTTCTCCAGCAGTGCAGGGGAACGCTGATGAGATTGGACATATTTGGGTGAGAAAAGGAATGGGGAACAACCCTCAGCTTTCCTACTTTGGTTCCCGAGGATTTGATTTCAAAGCACGGACAGAACCGCCTCACCCCGGGTGACACAGAGCCACCACCCGTCACCTTCACACCATGTGGGGACCACCTTGGGCACAGAGAATGACAGTGGTGACAATTTAGGGAGGAAAATCAGAGGCACTGGGCACCAGAGTGTGTGGAGGAGGTTTACTGTGGGAAGAGTGACAGAGCTCCAGTGTGTTCCCATCCGCTCTCCAGTGCCATCACCCCCCAGCTGTCGTTCTCCCAGTAACTGGCCAAGAAATGTCAGTTATTTGAACTCCTCTTGCTTTGTAATATTTTTCCTGTGTAACAGCAACCTTCTTGCCCGACATTTGAAGGTCATTCAAGGCTGGGCTGTGTTGACTCCATTTTTTTCTGACAGTCGGGAACCTCTTCTGGTCTTTTCTCAGCAGCGTCTTCGCTCCTCCTGCATCCTTGGTCTGGAAAATGAGGTTTCACTGAAAAACCTCCAGCCTTACTCATGTAGGAGGGACACGGGTGTTTCTCCGTTTCACAGGTTGCTATGCAAAGAGAAAGAAACAAAAAACCTGACTTTAAGAATGTAATTTTGGTTAAACCCCACCAAGGGTTGCATTTAAAAACAAACAATCCTTGAGCTTATTAGTCTTAAATGACCCCCAAAATATTTATCGTCTGCCTGTTTACCCAGTCACCACTGGGATGAGGAAAGGCAGAACTGAGAGGATGGACAGGGACCACCAGCAATGGGAATTGAGTCCAGAGCCTTCCCTGCAGCAGGACTCTCCTCAGAGAACCTCCTTGGGGTGCTCCTGTGAATGCTCAGGGCCAGTGCAATAAATTGAATCATGGAATGATTTGGGATGGTTTGGGCTGGAAGGGACCTTAGAGCCCACCTCATTCCACCCCCTGCCATGGGCAGAGACACCATCCACTATCCCAGGTTGCTCAGATCCCTGCCCAACCTTGCCTGGAACACTTCCAGGGATGGGGCAGCCACAGCTCTGTGACCTGGCATTTGTTTAGGGGATTCAGCCTGGCACTCCCAGCTGCAGCCCAGATCTGGCTCCTCCAATTCTCCATTGTCCCCTTCCAGCCAGGAGCTGCCCCAGGAGCTCTGTGCTCTTCCCAGCCCCAGCTCTCTGCTTGTACAGCTGATGCCAGAAATGCCTCTTCAGGCCCTGTGCTGACTCCCATATCCCAACCCTGCCACTCCTTGTGGAGACATCAGCTGGCACTCAGCTGGCAGAATTCCCGCATGGAGCTCTTCGGCCTCGCTCAGAGTCCTGCTGGGGGCAGGGCACAGGCACATCAGGGCACGGCACCGCCCTCGTGCAGGGCAGCTGCCTGTGGACACAAAGGAATTCACCAGAACTGGTGGATCGGCCACCTCCTGAGGAGTTCAATGTGCAGCAATTATCTCCTGAACCACCCGTCCCACCTTCCTCTGGGAATGCCCCGAGGCGCCGCCTCGCAGAGAGGGCTAATGAGTGGATTATTGCAGCATTTTAAAACTCAGCTGTTTTGTAAATTGGGATTATCCACTGAAACCAAGAAGACTTTC
The DNA here is from genome assembly GCA_013400495.1 of Nicator chloris. Classification (NCBI taxonomy): domain Eukaryota; kingdom Metazoa; phylum Chordata; class Aves; order Passeriformes; family Pycnonotidae; genus Nicator; species Nicator chloris. The sequence goes on along the minus strand of WAAE01016521.1, from coordinate 12,445 downwards.
AAGAAGGAGCAGCCCTTCACCCCCTCCTCGCTCTCTGCAGTCCCTCTAACAGCAGCACGGCCACAGGGAAGGGCTCATTTTTCAAATTCTCCATCTCAAACACTTCCTTCTCAATCAACATCAAGCCTCTCCCTCCTGCTCCCCTTCTCCAGTGCCAAGGAGCTACACTTCTCCCTGTCCCCATCTCCCACCAAAAACATGGCAAATCCAGGCAGTTGTGAATTGCCAGAAATCCGTGAGCTGTAAGATTCCTTCCAAGCCAAAGCATCCTGTGATTCCATAATTCTGTGTGTGGGGCTCCCAGACAACCCCTCAGCCCCTGGCCCTGGTGTCAGAGCAGTGTGGGACACTCAGGGAGCCACCCTGGAGCCCTGGGCAGGGCCATCGGATTTCCAGGCACCAGGCAAAAGCAACCCAGTTGTGAGACGTGGCTGGGAGTCCGCTGGCAGCATCTTCCCAGGCCCAAAATATGTTAATGAAATATTTCAGTTTCGATGAACTGGCATTTTCTTTCCAAGCAAATATCCCTAAGCTTTAGCTGGAGGAGCCCAGCGCTGGGAGCAAGCCCAGATCCCACAGCCCTCCCTTCCCCATACTGCTGCAACCACCAGCAGGGCTTGGCTGGGCCAGGTCCTGCATCCATGGCTGTCACCTGCACCCCTGGCCAGGCTGAAATGTGTGACCAACAGTTTTGAACATGTGCTGGAGTCGAGCTTTGGACAAAAGCCTCTATCTGCTCCCAGAACTACCCCAAATAATTTACTTTCCCAAGACCTTTGAACTGGGATATTCTAATAACACTTCTGGGTGAGAATTTCACAGACACCAAAGGTACCAGTGGGACCAGTTGCCATTTACTTCTTCCAGGAATTCCTTTTCTGTAGGATTTCCCCCTTTTTTTCTGAGCAGCACAGAGAGCTGTGTTCGTCCTGTGGGGCTGTGGCACAGGATGACCATCAGCCCGAAGAACCTGATCCCAAACCCAACACAGACCTGACCAGTGGGGTGAAACTCATTGTCCTCCCCAGAGCCCTGTCAGGGCAGCACAACAGAGGCAGAAAACCAAGGAGGTTTCTTTGGAAAGCTGTTTCCATTTTCCGGAGCATTGTTCCGTGGGTATGAAGTGGAGCTATTTCCCTGGGGTTTATCCCAGCTGAAACCCAGGAACAGCAGATTTTACCATAATGGGATGTGCCTGCAGACCCTCCTGGCACAGAGCAGCCCCAGCCCAGGAAATCCGGGATTTCCCAAAGCGAATGGATTGTCCTTGTCCAGGATGGTCCCTAATTTGCTTTGGGCATTGAGCTAGGAGGTCGCAGGGGACACTGGGCTCTGAGGGCTCCTCAATTTTCGAAGGTTTGTTTTAAACAAAGATTTAAAGTTCACTAAAATTAATCAGCATTTTTCCAGATGAGTGTGACACCAGCCCCGGTCCCGGTCGGCACATCCTCTCCTGATTTTCCAAAGCCTCGTGCCTCCATGGGTGATGCTGTCTACAGGTCCTTGAAAATGTCACAGTTCTGGCATCTCTCATTTGCTTCTCTTCCTTCTTCCAGCTGCTTCCCAGTGAGGAGGAGGGAAAACCCCTCAGGTTGCCCCTGAACACCTCTCCTTGATGTCTCCGTCCTCCCATTAGCTCTGTTCCTGCCCCCCACGATGCCACTGGGAGCAGGGTCGCCTTTGGCTCCCTTTCATCCCGTCTGTGACATTCAGGCGCTGCCATGAGGGGCAGGGAGGATTTCCATTTGGAAGGATTTCCATTCTGAAGGATGCTGCCGAGCCCCCGGGGGCCTGCTATTAAAAAGAAGACGAAGAGGAATGAGACGAGACGAGAAAAAAGCGAGCCCAGCCTCCCTGGCTCTTTCTTTTCCCTTTTTCCCCCCAGTCAGAAGTCCCTAATTGGTCTGAACTCCGTGGGTGTCACAGGGGTGCTCCTGGACCACCGACCCCACACAAGACCCCAGCTCATCAGCTGTGGAAGGAGAGGCTGGAGCTGCTCATCTTCCCTCCCTGCTCCCACCAGAAACGCTGATTCCTGCAAAGCTGTGGCAGAAAAAATGTGGAATAAATAATTGCAAAGATCTGAAAAATGTTATTATTGTGGTGGGAAACACATTTGGGGGAAGGATGAAAAATAAATAAGAGGGAAAGGTTTTGAACTGATGAAGAAAACAGGGTCTCGTCAGAGCGTCCCAGAGAGACCCCTCTTGCCATTAATGGGGAAAGCAAATTGGAGGCTAATTGCTGGATTTAGAGAGGGGGTTTGTGACATAGAAAACAGGATCTGGGTTATGATTGCTGTGTTCTGGGCACAAGTGAGCACTGGAGGGAAGCTGCTTTAGCCATCAGGTGTCCGAGGTTGGGAGCGATGGGGATTTTGGGGTGCGGCATCGCCCTGGCAGCGGTGGATGGGACAGGGAAACAACTCCTCCCTCCTCTGGAGAGCATCCCACAATGGTAGCTGTGACCCCACTCCATGCTAGGGGGGAGTGTTGATGGTCCTGCAGCTTCACCCTGCACCTCCAGCTCCTCATTCCTGTCCTCCCAGCACCGCTTCCTGCCCCTTCTGGCGCAAGGGGATGCTCATGGACTCTTCTCACCCAAAGTTGACCAAAACTCTTCACTACTGGAGATGCTCTGGCCTGGTGGGAGTGCCAGTGGTGGAATCATCTTCCCCAGCACTGCCTTGTGGGAGGCATCTCCATGGGAATGGTGATGACAAAGAGAGGGGACAGTGGGACACAGGGACATGGGGCTGCAGGAGCAGCACAGTTTGAAGCAGGGGTGCAGCAGCTCTTTCCTGCTCTTCCTGCTTGAGGGCAGAGAGAGAAATAAAGGACAGAGAGAAGGAAATAAAGGAAAATGAAGGACAGAAAGGGAAAAAGATAGGACAGGTGTTTTCCACTTGCCTGTTGGCAGAGCAGGGTTATTGTTGGGAGGCTCTGGGGCGTCTCAAACAGAAACAGCCCATGACATGCAGCCCCTGGTACCCCGTGGCTCTTGGGGACTGTTGTTTGAGTGCAGATGGTCCTCAGGTCTTGGTGGGGTCAGATCATCATGACGGGGAAAGAATTGCAGAGGCTGCATTTACTCAGTGCCCAAACCAGGACACCCCGTGTATTCCAGCTGGGAAAGTGATGAGCAAATTCCAAGGCTCTGGAAACCAGGCCCAGCTGAGCACCACTCAGGAGGTGTTCTGATGGCTCCCTCCACCAGCCCACCTAGACTTCATTCCCAGCAAGCAATTCCCACCCCCAGTCCAGCCACCAGGAGCACTGGGATGAGGCACACGCGATGCTGGAGCTGAACACACCCACAGGCAGCCAGGAAAAGGAGCAGTGTCACCCTTGGAGGCTGGCACCGTGCTGTGTTTCATAGTAACGAGGAAATATTTTATGCATCAAAAAAAATATTTTGGCAAGATCTTTCCCAGGCACTTGTAAGTGCTTATCACGGCACGGGAGCCTGGATGCTCCAGGCCCTTGGACTCGGATGCTCTTTGTTCTTGTACAACCTGATGTAGGTGCTGCTGCAGAGAGAAAAATAAACACCAAAATCGGAATAAACACCCCGTTGTCTGCTGCCCCCACCAACTGTGTCTGTTCCTAAAATAATTGCGTCTGTGGTAAACGCTGACTAATTAATGTGCACATATTTAGAAGAGGATTAGCATCAATAATAATCAATGCATATCTATTATGGCTAATTACGGATGTGGATCTATTGCATAGCTCCTAATCTTCTATAAATATGGTTTTTATAATCACTTTGTTAGCAGGTATCTAAAGCAATGCAAAGAATTTGCAATACAAGTTAAAGCCTGGCTCTGTTCCAGCTCAGGTAATTACACCCTGGCTCGGTCTATCCCTCTGCAGCTCCCTCTGGGAATATATTTATTTTTAACTTCTTACCCAGTAATGCCTCATGTCACTGAGGGCCGTGTGCTGTGTGACACCACAAAGGACACAGAGCACGGGGGGGATGTGGGATCTCTCTGGGTGAACCTCAGAACACTCTGGGTGTGTTTTGTCAATCACAACTTGGGATTAGGTTGTTATTAGTCCCTACAGAACATCAGGAACAGCTCTTTAGTCCGGGGAAAGAGGCTGTTAAATAACAAGGATGATCTGAGAGCTTTGTTGGATGAAACCCTTCGCTCTGTGTGTCTGGGCTCCTCACCGCTCCACAGCCACTGCTTTCCTCGGGGGCTGACGCCCAAATCCTGCTGGTGCTGTAGCTCACGTGGAGCTGATCCATCGCAGCAGGGTTTGGTGCACATGGGTCCCAAGGAACCCACAGCTCTGGGGGATGCTCAGCTGCTCAGGGCTGCAGGAAGGGGCAGTGGGAACTCTGCAAAGCCCGGCGGGACGCGAGGTCTGGGCTGGAGGAGCAAGACCACAACCCAGCAGCAGGAAGCCTGGGAGTTGGGTAGGCAGTGGTTCCCTCCCACCTCTGCCAGGGCTGCTGAGCTGCTCCTGGAGTTTGGAAGCACCGGCCCCTGTTGCCTTCATTTTTTTCTCCCCTTTTTTTTTTTTTTCTCACAAGCAGCTTTGGGAAAAGTGAGCTGGGGTGGGAGCTGTCACACTGTGAATGGGAAAGAGGTGACAGCTGCACAAACCTTGGGCTGTCCGGGAGGCTCAGGAAGAAAAAGAACAACATCCATGTTTCACCACAGCCCCAATTACAACGGGGTTAAGTTTGGCACTTCAGCAGTCAAAACATCTTTCCAAAGTCTCCTCAGGCTGGAATCCCCCTCCAAGAGCCATGGGAAGGAGGGCTCGTAACCCAATCTGCTGCCCCCAGATTATGCAGTGTCCAACTGTGTAATTGAGATTAATCACTTCTTCCCCCATGCCCAGAAATGCCTTTCATGTCTGGAACACTCTTCCCTGTCCCGAACCACTTGAACTTTGAGGCTTGTGGGTGATGGAGATGGAGGGGGAGAGGGCAGGGTGGGATCCATCAGCCAGGCAGCACTTCCTGACTGTCCCATGCTGGTCAACAGGGTGAGACACCACTCAGGAACCTCAAAGAGCAGCTTCTCTGCCTCCCTCCCACCCTGTTGTGCCTTATCCCCCAGAGGTCCGTGGTGTGACAGTGATCAATGATTTGATCATTGGCAAACCCAGATCACGTGACCTTCTCAGGTGCTGTGGTAGCACCAAGACAGGTGGCGAGGGTGACCTGAAATCTGGCAGGGCTTTATTTAAACCTAAACCTGAGCTCAGCAGTGCTGAATTAACAGCTGCACTGGATGATCTTAAAGGTCTTTTCCAACCTAAACTATTCCATAGTTCTCTGAACCATCCCTGTCTGCTCCCACAAGGGAGACAGCACAATTCCCCCAGGCAGCTCTGGGGAGGTGAGGAACCCTCTCAGCTGCCAGGGGGGATAATTCTCCTTCCTTCAGCAGTGCGAGTGAAGCAGATGTGGGGTTTCTTGTAATTCTCCAGGATTTGGTAATGTTTGGTAATGTGCAATAGCCTGAAGTCCTGCGGTGGTTTCCCAGCCTGGAAGAGGTGGGAATCTCCCTGCAGTCATCATAAGGAAAGTATGTGTGACCTTGCTTGTTTGTTCCTTCGTGGGGCTGAAAGGAAAGATGCCCACCCCAGGCAGTCTGGGTTGGAGTCAGGAACATCCCAACCACACGGATGTGCACCACAGGGACACGGGGAATGTCCCAGGACATGGGGCTGGGAAAAGCAGCCTTGTTGGAGTGGGACAGTGAGAGCAGCCTGGCTTCCTGCTCTAGGAGGTTCTGATGCCGCTGGGCTGGGTGATGGTGAGGGACACCCAGGTTCCTGCTCCAGAAAGTTCTGGGATTGCTGGGAGGTTCAGCAGGCCCTGCTGCTGGCACAGCCATTCGTGCAAGCGTTGCTTTTCCATTTTAACCTAAAGACCCGAAAAGATTGGGTTCCAGCTGACAAGTCATAAAAGCTGTCGTGTCCTGTATCACAGCAAACATCTGCCAGTGGCATGGCTCCCAGCGGGATCGGCGCTCCAACACGAGTTCAAGGGCTTTTTGGGGGCTTGCTGGAAGAGAGCCAAGGGAGGAAGAGGAGCAGCAGTGTCCCCGGGGTCCTCTTGGCCAACCGCAGAGGAATTGCAGCTTGGGCTGGAGCGGGGGCAGACCCAGCGAGACTCTCCAAAGGTCAGCAGCATTCCAGCTGCGGGACACCCGCTCTGGGTAACTGGAGAAGGAGCTGGATAAGCTGCTGGAAGGCACTGTTTAAGGCAGCTCGTCCCTGCCGTAGGGGGGCTGCTGTGTTTATGGGTTCTGCTCTCAGGACGGGATAGGTTTGCACTTTACTGGAGCTCACCCGGAGCCTGTGAGCCCCTTCCTGGCACCAGCAGTGCTGGGGATCGTGGGCCTTAGGGCTGAGTGAGGATTTATGGGAGCAGGGGATGGGAGGGAAGGATGGGGGAAAGAAGATGCTCAGACCTGAGCCCTTCCACTTCCTAAAGCAACCCCAATGAAAGGAACTGACCCACATCCCTCTGCCAGACCTTGCTGCCCTCCCCGGCTGCCCTGTGTGGCCATGTCAGGGGGTGCAGGACAGTCATGGGGCTGGAGCTGCATCCCAGAGGTGGCACAGTGGCTGTGTCCTGCTCTGGTGGCACAGTGCCCCTGTCCTGCTGCTAGAGAGCACAGCCGTGCTGTACAGACCATTGCACAGCCCCCCAGTGCACTCCAGCCACCCCAGTTCCCCAGGCAGTGCAGGCAGCAGCTGCCATGGAGGAGGAAAAGCCCCAGTGCCAGAGAGGGAAAGCCAAAGCAGAGCCGTGTGTGGCAACTGAGAAGGAAATGAGTGAAGACCCTGCAGGACTCACTAATGGCCTCCACCGCGTGCCTCTGCCTCGTACGAGGCCTTCACTGTGCGAGTTTGGACACATCCCATTTCCCACAGACCCTCATTATCCTACTCGTGTTCACCGCAGCTCTCCATAAATATTTTATGAGCATCCTCTTTGCAAGGCTTTCGTTTGGATTTGCCCTGTGAAAGCGTCTGCCTGGCAAGGAGAAGAGAGGGGAAATGAATAACAAGAATGATCACGGAGAAGGGTGGGGGGGGGCTCTGGAGGGGACGGCGGGGAGAAGGAGCCTCTCTCTCTCTCTCCTCCATAACTGGGTTGTCTCATCTCTGCTCTTGTGAGATAACAGCAGAGCAGCTGCGTCCCTGAGCCAGGATCCTTCGGAGCGCTGTTCTCGGGAGCGGTGCCCAGCTGCCTCTGCCACCACCCAGGGGGACAGAGCCCAGCTGTGCCGTGTCCTCCCGGGGCTGGGGAGAGGGAGATGGAGGGGGGGAAACAGCCCCAGCATGAGGAGACACGGCCACCTGCTGTGCCCTGCCTGGCTGAGGCCCTGACACTTGGGAATGTTTCAGCACATCCAATCCTGCCCATGCCAGGCAGAGCAGGAGCCCTGGCCCAGAGGGCACAGGTGTGTGGGGTACAGGTGCGTGGGGTACAGGTGTGCTTCAACAAGGCACCTCCAACAGAGCATCCCAACCCAGCATCCACACACAGCACTCCCTGCACACGGAATTCCACACACAGCATCCACACACAGCACTCCTTGCACACAGAATTCCACACACGGCATCCACACACAGCATTCCCTGCACACGGAATTCCACACACAGCATCCACACACAGCACTCCCTGCATGCAGAATTCCACACACAGCATCCACACACACAGCACCCCCCCATTCCCCACACACAGAATTCCCTGTGCCAGTGTGCAGGTGGGGACATGAGTCACCAATCCCACCTTGTCCCCCTGGCTTGGACACTTTGGGTAATGGCCATGGCCCCGTTTGCCTTTGGGACCTGCCCTCCTTCCCCTCCTACCCCTGAGTGCTGCAGCCCCGGCCACGGGGTTTCTCCCCTCTGGTTTCCAAGGCAGAGTCTGAGCCCATTCCAGCCCACCTCCACCCAGGAGTGCCTCCTGCCTATCCTTCTGCTTCACGAGTGAGCCGAGGCTGGCTGGGAAGCAAGAATTCCATTTAGGGAAAAAAAGAACAACAAACCCTGAGGTTTGGAAATTGGTTTTCATCATCATTTCGAAGAGGGAGCGAAGTGCTGATGACACCAAGGCAGGAAGGGAGCCTCTGGCACTGCTCCCCCTCTTTGTGACCGTGGCCCTGCAATCCTGCATTTCTGTGGATGAAGGACCTGGGGCAGACCTCAAACCATTCCTGGGCTCTCTCCAGAGAGCTCCATTTATGGATCTCATAAATCTTCTCATCTGTCCAATGGGATAACCCTCCCATCCTGCTGGAGGAGCTGCATTGCAAATTCCTCACCAGACAAAGCTTTTCCCAGAAAGGGGCTGAGCTGGGCTGAGTTGGGAGAGCAAGGGGTGACAGGGGGCTGGTGCTGGCCCAGGGGTGACAGGGGGCTGGTGCTGCCCCAGGACCCACAGCCCCAAGCCTGGGGGGTGGGATTTGAGCATCTCTTGGGCTCCTCTGAAATTGTAAAATGTCTCTAGTAAAAGAGGTAAGACAATAGGGATGTTCCAGGAAAGCACCCATATCCAGGACACAGCAAATCCCACTTCCCTCCCCTGGCCCTGTAGCTCACACAGCCTCAGAGGCTTGTCAGGGGAGGTTCCCTCACCAGATTTTCCTTCAGGAGACACTTTTTAGAAGTGCATATTTATGAATGAGGAGCTAGGCTTCCACCCTTCCCTTTGCACAACGGCAGCTCTTGCCACTGGGGTTTTCCTGCTGAGGTACATTCCTAAATAAATAAATAAAGCAGTTAAAAAATTTCCTGTCTAATTGGTAAGAGGATGAAATAAGTGACCTAATCAGCCTTTTCAGTCTGTCGTTTCTGCCCTGACTCTGACCTTACTCGGCCCAGCTTGGCGGTACAGGGAGCCCGGTGTGTGTGGTTGGGTTGGCCCCATTTTCCCTGGAGCAGACATGGGAAGCATCAGGCTCGTGAGCTCTGAGCTTTCCTCAGCTCATTCCAATCCCATCAACCCTTACCTGGAGCTGCAGAGGCCATAAAGCTTCTCTGTGCATCCCAGTTCTCCGTGTGCAGCTGTTGGGAAGCAGGCCAGCCCGAATGTTTGTTGAGATGCTCCCATAAAGCTAAAAAAGGCTGGAATTACCCCAAACCAGGCTGGTCTCCTGTGCCCCAGTGCAGCCAATGTTGGCTCCAGGTTGTGTTGTCAGTGTCCAACCCTGCATGGTGCAAGGAGATGGCTCCAGGATTTGTTACTGAGGGGGAGGAGAAGCCAGGAATGCTGCTCTCAGGGCTGGGCTGGGTCCCAGCATGCAGAAGCACAACCAGAACTAGGTCCTCTGTCCCTGGTAAGAGGAATTTGGCATTTCCCAAGTGGGGAATTTCCCACAATGAGCCACCCCTGCTCCCCATGCCATTCCCAAGGATCTGCAGGGCTACACACTTAGCAAGTTCAGCTGATCTTCCAGGGCCACAGCAAGACAGACCCATCCCTTCCCTGAGAGGAGTTTCTCACTCCTCTGCCTCTCTTTGTTGGATCATTTGGATTATTTCCCTGAAATTTATCATCTGTTTTCCTTTCCTCAATCCCACCTTCCTAACTCAACATTCCTCTACCTTTCTAAATCATTCCCCTCCCTTCTGCCTGCTGACACCCTTAAACCAGATGAAGGTCAATGGCTTGCCACCTCTGCCTGCTTTTCTGCCTCTTCCACCCCAACACGACCAGCTTCCAGTCTGTGGACTGCCCCCATGGGGTGTCCCCCAGTATAAAGTTGATTTTCCCTCCAGGTTCCATGACCCAGCTGCCAGGTGACAGCCATGAACGAGAAAGCCTCAGGGTGAATTGCTCGGCTGCCTGCAGTGGCTGTTTCCCAGTTTTCCAGCAGCTGTGCTGACATGTTGGCCATGCACAGGTGAGAACATCTGCCACCCCACGCAGATGGGCATCCTCTTCCTTCTCTTCCTTCTCTTCCTCCTCTTCCTCCTCTTCCTCCTCTTTATCCTCTTTCTCTACAGCCCTTTCCATGCAATTCCTTGGGCTCTCCTCTCCCTCTGCCCGTCCTGTCTCCCTTGTGCACATCTCCTCCATCCCTGGGTGTTTGGGGTGTGCTCCCAAATCCTGGCCGAGCAGGGGCAGCTCTGGCTCCGGGGAAAAGTCAGGCAGGGAGGGCTCCGTGCTCCACCTCCGCTGCACCTTCCAGCCCCGCCTCCCTGAAATTTGTCACCCTAATCCCATTTGGACACCGCTAACACCGGCATCCTCCCCCTCCGCCTTCCCTCTCCGGTGCCTCGCGGTGACTCCCGCAGACGCTGCCTTATCTACATCCCATTTGTTATTCCCATTCCTATTCATCCCGCGTTCCCGGGGCTGCTTGTGCCGCGGGAGACAGGAAAACAAAAAGTCAGCTCTGGCCTCGGGGGACCCCGCGCTCGGGAAGGAGAGGCACAGGGCGGAGGGAGCCGGGGATTCAGAGCAAGCACTGACGTGGGGCGCTTCCACCGCGTCTCCACGGCCAGCTCATTTCCCATGGCTGTCACGGAGGGAACAGGAGTGAGAGCAAGTGGATGCACCGGAGAACGTCTGCGAACCGCCGCCAGCTGCCCGGGGCCCTGCCCCGGCTGTTGTGACACGGGCAGGCAGCCCCGGGAGCGGTGACACGGTGACACGTTCCCGCGGTGGCACTGCCCAGCTGGAGGAGCTCCCCTGCGGCTGCCGCGGTGCTCGGGAGACACATCTCCCCCCAGGATGGATTTCAGAGCAGGGACCATTCATCACCCGTTATTCCTGTATTTATTTGGGGTTGGTCTTCAAGTGTTGTTGCTCTTGACAACTGTCTCTGTGCTGGGGAGGGGTGAGGGGGGGATGAAAGCACAGGGCCAGGCGTGGGGGACAATCCGTCACCTCCCTGGGTCCATCCATCACCTGCACAACCCCACAGGGGAGCAAGGCTGAGGAGCCAGAACATGGGGGATGAAATCCCAGATTATCCTCACTCAGAAGGGACCCACAAGGATATCTGAGTCCAGCTCCTGGCCCTGCACAGGACACTCCAACAATTCCACCCTGTGTTCCTGCCCAGACCAGAGGCTGCCTCCCATGAGCACTTCCATCCCTCTTCATCTTCCCTCCAAGGGCTGATGCCTTAGGGCTGCTTTAGTCTTATCCTTAATAGGAGAAATTTAAGGCTAAGGATGGCTGCAAACTGGAAAACAAATTCCCCAAAAGTAGGGCAGGCCACTGAGCTGAGCCGAGCCCGTCACATTGTCTTTTCTCAGAGAAGTTCACATTTTTTCAATGAAAAACAAAATTAAAGCAAACAAGTTGTGTTTGTTGGGATTTTGTTCTGGCTGTTGTGTTCCCCAGCGTGCCTGTGTCTGTATGCATGCGTGGAATCGCTTGCTCTGGCTATTTTCCCATGAGAAGCCAAAGTAGGGAAATAAAAACCTGAAGTGTTTTTTTTTTATCATTCCTGCTCAGAAACTAAACAATTTCAGCTATGCAGGATCCTCACAGAGGAAGGTAATTGAGATCACAGAGGCTTTTTCCCCACACAGGCATTTCCATGAGGAGGGTTTGATCTACCAGTTTTAAGTGCTTTATTTTTAAATATGTTTTTTCTACATGGCAAAAGAGTTTTCTCCAAACCAGTGTTTTGCTCCAAACTTTCCTGTTCAGGCTGTCCCCAAGGCCAGGGATGTGCTAACCCAGGTGTCTCAGGCTCAGACTGGGCCACAACCCCATGTCAGACACAGTGTCACTAATTAAGGTGGCATCATGTGTGTGGTGACCCAGCTGTGGAGCAGAAGAAAGAGAGAGAGCTTGGCCTAAAAAAAGTGTGAATAAAGGACAACGGGTTTGTGGGAGCCAGGTAGGGAAAGGTTTGATCAGCCCCTAATGAACAAATGGCTCAAAGCACACCTGGAACTCAGGTCCCAGAGACACCAGTGACCAGTCCCAGTGACCAGCCTAGCCCCTCAGGGTCACCATGGCACTGGTGGCACTACAGAAGGCCTGGGAGCTTCCACAGATGCTGATGGGACAGCCAAAACCCACCTTGTGGGACCTCGTGGGTGCTCACCCCTTCTCCACTCCCTCCATCCTCCCTCCTCCAGTCAGGGTGAAGATGGATCTGTGTGGATCCATCCATCCATCCATCCATCCATCCATCCATCCATCCATCCATCCATCCATCCATCCATCCATCCATCCATCCGTCCGTCCGTCCGTCCGTCCGTCCGTCCGTCCGTCCGTCCGTCCAGGGCTTGCTTTACCTCACCTGTCCAAGGATATCCTGCCAGGCAGGAGCAGAGCTGGGCTCCTCACAGCAGCAGTGCCCCAATTCCCTCGACACCCCACTCCCAACACTTTTTGTGAGTCTCCTCCTTTTCCCCCCCGGCCCAGAGCCACAGCCCCGGGATGCAAGGAGAGATAAGGCCCTGCTCACATTACCTGACGCTGCCTTCCTGCC
>WAAE01016520.1:31184-71992 GCA_013400495.1 Nicator chloris | reverse complement strand
AGCTAAAACTTAAGGCATCAATTATTACAAGCACAAACCTCACAGAAGTGAGTCATGGAATCACAGAATACTTTGGAAGAGTTGGAAGGGATCTTAAAGATCATTTAGTTCCAACTCCCCTGCCATGGGCAGGGACACCTTCCACTAAACCAAATTGCTCAGATCCTCGTCCAACTCAGCCTTGAACATTTCCAGGGATGTGGCAGCCACAGCTTCTCTGGTTAACCTGTTCCAGGTTGCACAATGTCTGTGTGATACAGTGAAATAGTATGGAAAATGTGTAGCAGTGGGGAGAGAAATGAGGTTGAAACACCTGTGGGCAGACCCTGCTTCAGCACTGCCCAAAATCAACCCTTTGGCTATTTATAGTAGGGTGTTCAGATCTGCAGACATTTTGCAGTTGTCTAGAACTGTGGTTTATCTGTTGCTTTACAAATACTGATCCAGAATGTACAGTTGACTGATTGTCTCCTAATTACCTGCCATTAATATAACTTTAATCATCCTTCATCTTGATTTGAAATAAACCTCTTAAATTGAGTAGTAGGGTTCCCCTGCAGCAGTCACCATCACTCCTTATATACTTCCAGGAATGAATATAGTTACTATGAACTAATGAAATACTTTGTTCTTTAGTCTGGCATGCAGTGGTTAATTCCAGCAGAAGGCAGAGGCAATTTTAACAACAGGAAAATGGAACTTTACTATGTGGGCAATTGTGCACTGGAACAGGTTGTCCAGAAAGGGTGTGGGGTCTCCCTCACTAGAGATATTCCAGAATCATCTGGACACAATCCTATTCCATGTGCTCCAGGATGACCCTCCTTGAGCAGGGAGGTTGGACCAGATGACCCAATTGTGGTCCTTCCAGCCTGACCCATTCTGATTCTGAAAGCAAAACAAAGGTAGGAAATGTGCTTTGTTATGTGTTGTACAACTCGTGGCCCAGTGAGGCCCTGGTGGTTTTGAGGATGTCCAGATGAGCTGAAACAAAAAACACTGAAATGGTATAATTTACTGACTACCCACAATCCAGCCTCAATAGAGAGGGTGATAGAGAGCAAAGAGGAGCTACCTTCATCTTTTCTCTCCCTTTCTTTGATGTGCACTAGTTAAGAATAAGAAAATTTATACATATTCATATTCTTACAGGTAATAGAAATATTCTCCTTAATCTTGGCAGTCATTGTTGTCCTGGGGATCTTGGTTGATGTAAAATGTTTCATTAACTCCAGATAAGTACAGAGACATTGAACTTCCCAGAAAACATTTTTTTGTTTGTTTTAAGTTTTAAGGCATTTTGTGACACATTTCACAGCAGGCAAGAATAATACAAAACAACCAAGAGCTACATTTTTGTTCAAATTATGACTATGGGAAAATAACAAGTTGGCTTACTTTAATTGTTTTCTCAGCCCTCACTAAAGCGTTTTTTAAGATAGCACTTGATTGTCAGCAAGATGCCATAGAAATTAGCATGGTCTGTGTGGCCTCAAGAAAGTAAATGGCTTCATGCTTTGTTCTGAGAAATGCTGTCATTTGGATTTGAACCAAATGGCTTCACAGGGAAAACACTGCTGCCTTCTGCCAGCAGGCTGCAAACAAACACCATGGCTGAAATTCATCTGAGTATGGAGAAAGTTAATCTCTGAGCCTGTGTTCTTCTGAAAGCCTTATACACAATACTGAATAACCATTGCACTCTTCCCTCTGATTTAGGTCTGAATGCCTTTCTCAGTTCTTGGAACTATTAATTACAAGGGTAGATTTAATTGTGGCCCTAAGTGCATTCCAGATCCTTACTGCTGTTTTTTGACTCGAAAGGCATAAAGTCTTTATGACCCCACAGCAGATTGTGACTTTTGCTGCTTCTACAGGTACAGCAACAATAAACAGGCCACCAGATAGGAATACAAACCCTGTCAGTTGTGTTCAACAGCTCAGGAACCCAGAGAGAATACCAACCCAGAGAGCTGGATGCTCTGCACTGCACCAAGGTAAAGGGTGGGAGGATGATCCCACGGACCCCACACATCTCCATGACCACTGGGCTGGAGCAGATGAGACTATGCCACTAACTAGGAATGGCTGTAAGAGCTCAGGCATATCCATGAACTGTCAAAACATTCAGCTCTGCAGAAACTCTTCTCTTTTTCCAGAGGTTTAATTCTGATCTCAGTTTCAATAGTCCCACATCAACAGAAGCCTAGATGTATACCAGTGATCAGAATCTAAAAGTCCACCTTCCACCATATGCTCTGTTAAGTGAGAAAACAGGCTGACTGGCACTTTTATTACTACATTCTCCATGTCTTGATGAATAAATCCAACACAGGTGTCATTCATGTGACAAGATGATGGCAAAACACAGTGGAATTTCTCCACGACCACTCTTACTGAAAGAGAAAATGGGGATGGAAAGCAAAAATCTTCAATTTTGCAGAATGCCATTTTCAGCTCACTCCAGAATGCCATTACTGTATAACAAATGTGAGCTGGCAAGCATCAGCTTCTTAGCAGAAAATTGAAGTATTTTGTTGGGGCTGTGGATGGTTTAATATCTGTGAGAAATCAGCTGTAGGAGGTAGGGAAGAAGGAAAAAATTGCTATAGAGCTCGTGCAGAGAAGCAGGATTGTCTCTACCTGCTCAGAATTCAGAGTAGAACTTCTGCATTCTTACTTACATCAGGAACTTTGAGACGTCACACCTCAGCAGTCAGGTTTTGTTCCACATCATGGGAATTTAGCCATCTAAAAATTAAGCTAAATTTGGTCACCATTGTGAAAATTCAACCCCCTCCCCTTTCTTTTTTTTTTTTCTTTTGAAGAGAACAAAATACAACCAATTAACCTCCTGCTAAAGGGATCACATGAACATCTATGGATCAAAGAACGTGAGGCAACATTAAAAAGCTAAATTGAGGCAACTATGGCAACAGGTCTCATGAATAAACAACTCACATGAATAGAATAGCATTTGATAGCCTGGAATGGAAAAAGACAACTAGTGCCAGCACAGGGGAACTAGTCTGCTTTGCCATGTTCTCAGATTACATAATAAGAAGGCATAAATAGAAAGACAAGCAAAGGTAGCCACAGAAATAGAATAAATATGAGATTGATGAACCATTCCACACTTAAAAACTCTCACCCAAATGACTTTGGAACATTAAAAGCCAGCAGTCTATGCCTTGTGTTAATCTGCAATAAAAATAACTACAGAGAGCTGTATCTGACCTGGGAACAACACTATCCTTTTCCTTGTGTTTGTGCTCTTTACCCACATCACAGGCCTTTGTACTGCAGAACTGGAATGCTGCTAGAAGGTCTCCCCAGAGCCCTCCCTTCTCTAGGCTGAACAGCCCCCAACTCTGTCATCCTGTCTTCATAGGAGAGGTGCTCTGTCCCTCTGATCATCTTTGTGGCCTCCTCTGGACTCGCTCCAACAGGTTCACATCGTTTTTATGGGAAGACAGGGCCACTTTTCCAGCCTGTTGAGATCCCTGTGGAAGGCACCCCCTCCCTCCAGCAAGTCCAACAACTCACACAACTTTGTGCAGTTTGGTACACTTGCTGAGGGCGCACTCAAACACTCAATGCCACTGTCCATGTTGCCAACAAAGATGTTAAACAGCACGGATCCCATAAATGTAAAATGCACACACAGTTCCTTGTAGCTACGGCTGAATTCCACCCTTCCTTTCTGCACATTGTGCTTTTGGTTCTTTTCTCTGTGGTTCACAAGTGAAAGTATCCAACACTTCTTTTTTTTTCTTTTTTTTTTTAAACCTGTCGGAATGACAATGGAAACAAAAATGTGAATGTTCACGGTGTTACTGAGCTGATGCCCATCAGTATTCTCAGTCTGAAATCAAATTATAACTGAAATAAGAGATTGGTAAATAGGGGAGCCTTTGAGACTGGGATTTTCTGTTTTGTGTAGTACCTAGAGAATTGCCTGTCTGTGTCTCCTGAAAATATCCTTCCTTTGTGGAAGAAAAGCCCTTTGAACAGAGGAAACATGCAAAAAAATTAGTCTGGGAGGTTACTGGTGTTAGTCTGTTCCTGTACCATTACTTGATAAAATCCAAGAGGAATGAATTGTTTGTACACAAACTTTTGCTGATGGCCAGAAGCTAATGTCTGTTTAACCTCTTGGGTGTCAATTTCCTTTGCATGTTTGATTTTCCTGGTGTAGCAGTTTCTTACTAAAGGAGGAAGGAAGCAACTGGGAATTTCCTGATGATGCAGAAAAGCAGGTAAGTGATTCTACTTTGGACCTCCAGTTATTTCACAGAAAAGAGGAACTTCTGCTTCTCTTTGGCAAGAACTGTGGTCTTTGAGGGGGTCAAGTGCCTAATTCCCAGTGTAATTTCAAAAGAAGCTTTAAAAGCCAGACCAAACCCATGAGAATAAGTGAAGATTACTCACATTTGGGGTGTCAGGTAGCAACTGAAGGCATGTCCTGTGTTGGGGCTGTCCCTGGCCATGTAAGTAGCAGGAGCAATAAATTAATTTTCCTCAAGTCCGGTTTGCCTGCAATGGTAATTGGCAAATGATCTCCCTCTCATCAGTTTGATCCATTAACATTTTTATCCCAATTTCTCTCATCAATTTGAATTGAGGAACAAGCAGCTGAGGGGGTGTTTGGCTGTTACCAGGGCTAAAGCACCACAGCTCTCAGGAAAGTGAGGGAAGGGACAGTCCTCTGTCCTTACACGCAGCCAGGATGTGGCCAGGAAACTAACTGAGACTGAAGAGACCAAAAATGCATCTCCATACACTTAAAAGGCATCAACAGGAGAGACAGAGTTCAAACTGTCCGCAGAAAATAATGAGCAGCCCTTTTCACATTCACTTTGAGAAGTTTCCTCATGATTATCCTTCATACAGGTGTAAGTTTGCGAAGAGCAAAGTCCTCCTAGTTCCCTCTATTCCCAGGGGTAGCCAGGTATTTCATTTTTTATAGCAGATTTTCATCTAGAAGATACCAATTAAATTTTGAAAAAGCTGTGTCAAGAACCTCATGGAGTTCCTCCTCTCTGCAGCTTCCTCTGGGGTGTCACAGCACTGGGGAATCTTGCTCTATGTTTTCAATGCCCAAGCCACCAGATGCACAGGCTTCTGTGCCATCTTTTGGGATTAAATAGGAAATTGTCTGAAAGGAAGAAAACATGGAGACATTTCTAAAGTAAGAAATAAGACAAACTTCTCCTGTGCCTTCGGAAATGGCTCCACCTGGGCATTTCAAGCTTTTGCCACATGTTTTATTAATGGATGTACACTTCAAAAGCTGTTATTTCTCTCCAGTTGTTTCCTAATGCTCTCTCCACTGCTCTCCCCTCATTCTCATATGAATTTTTACCTTTTGGGCATCTTGGGCAGAAGATTATTCCATTAAGGGCTAGCAAGCTGGAGCACTCCAAGGATGGCATCACTCTTGCCCATGCCTGGCATATCACTTAGCAACACCAAAGAACATTTATTGCACATCCTACTATTTATGTTTCATGTTTCACATGTTGACTTTCCTGTCTCCAAGTTTTTCTCTTGGAATTGCCTCACATTAGATGCCCTATCAGTGGTGGCCTAACACAAGTCCCCATCCTGTCCCTGAGAACTAAGCAGGAAAATTATTTCTCCTGATGTGGGGGCCAGTTTTTCCTGCTTGTTTTTATGGAAAGCTGCAGCACCTGATTAATGTCAAATATATCCTCATTGTTAAATAAATGCCATATTCACAGATACAAGAACCATAGCAAGGGTGCTCCCAACATTTAAAGCTGATATAATTCACCTGGAGTGGTTTTTAACACAGTGAAGTATCCCATTCTGTACAAAGTCCTGCCTTCACTGCCCTCTTGACACGCTCCAAAATATCTCCTTTCCCTTGCGTGTTCCTCCATTTTTACTGGTACATCCACACTGGTATTCCTCACATGCATTTCTTTCATTTTCTTTTCCCATTTGGGTGGGAAAAAGAGAAAATGACTGGTAAGATGCTAAAGGTGACCAAAATCACCACCCCACCCAGCAACTAGGTTGTGTTTTTTTTCATATTTTTGCTCTTCCAACTTTTCTTCATGAGAAAGCCCAGACTGGCACCAGAATGTGCTCTACTACAGTACAGCAGGTGCATAAGAGCAGTAAGGTGCAGGACTTTCTCTCTGAGAGGATTCACGTTCTAGATGTGTGACTCTGTTTACAGTTGTCTAGAGAGGAGCTCAACACCTCAATATAGATTCGGAATAGAAATTTACCCTTCTACCCCCAAATAAATGTATTTTAGGGAGAAGGGAGGGCGGTAATGCTCTTAAATATCCAGCTGAACTTCTTCACAGTGAATAAAAATGTCTAGCAAAGAATAAAAGCAATATTTATTGAATATAAAAAAGACAAAAACATAGGGGGAAATATTAATGATTGTTGTGTGAAGTGAGATGAGCTGGATACACAGAGGTGTGTGAAAACCTCCTTTTGGTCTCATTTGGTTTAGTTTCTCTCAGATTTCACTTTGGAATTTGCTGCTTGAGTGTGATTTTGCAGACCTATTTCTGGAAGCAGCTGAGCTACATTCTGGGAATCAATCCCAGCAACTGAGCATGAAAAATAAACTATGACCATATACCTGATGCCCTATTTCCATTTTCATCATGCATTTGACTGGAAGAAGAGGAGAAAGAACAGCTTACAAAAATTTTACATGAATTTAAGCAAGCCACCTGTAGAATAAGTATACAAATTGGATACCTTGAAAACAAATCAATTTGAACCTTGATGTAAGTGGAAATTATTTCTATATGAAGTCATACCCCATTTCTGGGTAGAATGACATACTTTGTGGGAGAAGAAATAAGGATATTACTTTAAAAGAAGGATATTAAGTTCAGTTGGGAATATAGAAATATTCAGATTAAAATCATATAAATTACTCATACTTATAAACAAAATTCATTCATAGAAAAAATGTGACAGCTACTGCCATTACAAAACCAATGAAAGCACAACAGTGGCAAAAAAAAACTATCATGAGCCTAAGGAAGCTCAATTTCTCACAGTGTTAAGTTCCATGAATCAAAGCATATGCACACAAGGTATTTTGGATTTTCTACAGGAACTGCAGTCAATTTTGTCCATGCTTCTTTCTAAGTTCTTAAGGCACATCTAACTAAAATGGCTTTTGGATGCAGATGAAGTTTCCAGTAGCTTTGGTGATGTCTTGAAAGCATCAATGGATTTGAAAGCTAACAGTGGATTGCTGAGTGAAAAATAAATGCAAGGGAGATGTTTCTCTGTATGTAACTCTTTGTTACTGAATACTTTAGGCTAGCAAACCTCCTCAACTAAGATCTACACTAACAGTATCCAACTCATGATACGAAATAAATGTGGAGAAAACAACGTGGACTTATATTCACACCTACAGGCTGGGCAGAGAAGTGGTTGAGAGCAGCCCTGTCGAGAAGGGCTTGGGGATGATGGTTGATGAAAAACTCACCCCGAGCCAGCAGTGAGCTCTTGCGGCCCAGAAAGCCAAATGAATCCTGGGCTACAACAAGAGGATCTGGGCAGCAGGCTGAGGCAGATGATTGTTCCCCTCTACTCTGCACTTGTGGGAGTCCACCCAGAGTGCTGCATCCAGTTCAGGAGCCCCCAGCCCAAACAGGACATGGAACTGTTGGAGCAAGTCCAGAGGAGGCCACTAAGTTGGTAAGAGGACTGGGGCACCTCCCCTATGAAGACAGAGTGAGAATGTCGGGGCTGTTGAGCCTGAAGAAAAGATTGTGTAGAGATCTCATAGCAGCCTTTCCGTACCTGAAGGGGACCAATAGGGAAGCCAGAGCAGGACTCTTCATCAGGAACTGTGGCGATAGGACAAACTGTAGGTTCAAAATTAAATAGGAAATTTTAGTCAGATATTAGGAAAAAAATTCTTTACTGTGAGGAAGATGACACACTGGAACAGGTTGCCCAGAGAAGCTGTGGCTGTCCCACCCCTGGAAGTGTTCAAGGCCAGGTTGGATGGGGCTGTGAGCCACCCGGTCTAGTGGGACATGTCTCTGGCCGTGGCAGCAGGGTTGGAACCTTGAAAGTCTCAGCTTTAAAATTCTGTGAGATCCCTTCCAACCCGAATCATCCTGTGGTTCTATGATTCTATACATCAGTTACTATCACTGTTTTTCTTTCTGTCAGTGTGTGCAGGTAGGAATGAGTGAACCAAGGGGAGGATTGTGTTCCAAGTCCACTCACTGGGGGAAAGTGGCAAGTTGCTCACTTTCATGTGAAGCTGAGGGGTGAGGATCAACCCCAAGTGCTGCAAAACAGGCTTGGAAGAAAGGCCAGACTCTCTGTTTATAGCAGGGGCTGCATGAGTGATGGCTCTGTTTCAGTACCTGCTGGTGGGATGGGGAGGTCCAAGTTCTGTTTGAGCAGTACCATCTCCAGAGTGAGGTATTTCTTCCTGAGTAATGGAGTGCATCCAGCAGCTCCCCACTGAGATATGGCTGCCTTTAAACAATGCTCATGGCAAAGCCTTAACAGAGCCTCAGGATGGGTAATCCATACACTGAAATACTCCATTGAGCAGATTGTGTAGTTTCCTGTCCAAGCACAAGAGGAGATATCTGACTACTCAAACATTACTACCTCCTTTGGAAACCACAGCCTTTGCTCTCAGTTGTGCTTTGATGTGTGAGTATCTGCCTTGAAACCCCACTCATTCCCACGACACAGGAAACAAGGGCATGTGCTGGCCTTTTCCTTCAACAGCTGAGCCAGAAGTCCCACCACAGCCACGGAGGTCATAAAAGTTTCTGATCATGGAGGAACAGCCACACACCAGTTGTGACCAGGGGCAGTTCTCACCAGGAAAAGATGGTAAGAACAGAATATATTCCAAATTCATGGTGCAAACACAGTGAGCCTGGAAAGCTCAGCTCCTGATACACCTGGCCACTGCCATCACATCATCTTTCAGAACAGAAGGTATTCAAAGAGATAATCCATAATATTCAAATTTCACATGTAGCTTGGGCTGCTGGAGACTACCACTGATGGCAAAAACCACATGCAAGCTATCAGTAAAGTGAGGGTGCAAGGATTTCAAAGTCAAGTGGGGGACACTGGTGGTCAGAAAACACAGATCAAGGTGGCACAAGACTCCAGGAAACCTTCTGGTCCTTCAGATCTCCCAGCCAAATATTTTAAAGAAGTTGATAAATACTTGCTGGTGCAGAAATGTTCTTTTCTTCAGAAGACAGCAGAAAGTGTAGATTGTTTTTAAGAAAGACTCATGGACTCTTTTTTTTTTTTCCAGGAGAATTTCAAATATCTGCTGACACCCTCAGGCAGAAAGGCAGATTTTCTTTCAGTTTAACAAGCATATGCTTCTCTCTCTCTCTCTCTCTCGCTCTAAAAAAAACCCAAACCAAAAAAATCCTTCATCCAGAGCAACTGAGGAGGGGTTATTTGCTAATTTTACCCAATTCAGATGCAAAAAATATCCAAAAGTAACTCATCTGCAGTATCTAGTACTCAGAGATGTAGATAACAGGCCACAGTTCCAGTGCTGAGCAACATATAATAGAAATCTGAAATATACTTTATTTGCTTCTTTGCATTTGGTTCTCTAGAGTTTTATAACTATAAAACTTATTTCACTAGACAACAAATATTCTCAAAGTGAGAGCTCAGGAGGCCTGGAGCAGGCTTGGGGAACTGCTGAAAGTCAAGCAGAAGGTGCTATCTTCTCTAGAAGTAAGAGAAAACCAAGAGTCCCAGAGGCAGAATGGCTCCATGTTCAAACAGTAGCAATAGGGCTGCTCTGTTCCTGCCATCCCGGCCCCAGTCTGACCATGTCATGCTGATGTCACCCAGAGCCCCACCCTCAGCCTCCTGCTACTTATATTGTTCTTTCTGAAGTGACAGCTATGTGTAATTAGGTAGGAATTTATGTACACATGTAAAAATAAGTTTCTTCAGCAAAATTTAAAGGGGGAAATGGGAGGAAAAAAGGAAAAAACAATTTATTCCAGTCTCATTATCTTAAATTGGTTTACTTCTCTTTGGTGAGAAATTTTGCATTTCTGGGGCTTGTTTGAACCTTCAGCATCCTTATTTCCATGTTCTTCACTGCTGAAAGGAAACAAGAGGGACAGTGCTCAGTTCACATACAGACTTGCCATGCCATGCCATTCTCTGGTGGAGGCGATTTTCCAGATGAGGAAACTATCTGTTACTGCACACCAAAAAGTTTTCAGTTTTGCTGTGATCCTGCATTCAGCAGGAATTAATTGTGTAACCCAGATGTACTGGAGCTGGGGTCATCTCCTCTCATGTTACCAACACAAGACTATTTGAAAAGGTCTTTTTTACAAACGACTAAAAAACATAGATTACTTTTTTTTCTATTTCTGTTTAACATATATCTCTTATACACTTGCTCTGGCCTGGAATTTTTCTCCAAGGATAGCTTCTTGCTCTAAGGACTAAGCACCAAGTTGCCAGATGCAAGTATCTCCCATTGATTTCCAAATGACATAAAAAATGCAGGTTCCAACACCAAAGGTCACACAGGAGGTGATAAGATGTTAAGACTGTTACAAGACAGCAGATAAAAGATTTTCCTTGGAAGAGGAGTGATTCATTAGAAGTGAAGAAAAAGTGAGATGTGAGCAGAGGAAAATTAAAAAAGGCTTTTTGCAATGGATTGAAATCACTCCAGGCCAGACAGCACCAGCCAGACGGAAATTTCAGGACAGAAATGACAAACATGAAGAGTATAAATGTGTTTCTACAGATTGAAAACTTGCTTGACCTTAACATCTCCTCCATCAGATGTCCAAAGGTTCTTTGGGGGATTTGTTGTTTGTGGAGGGTTTTTTGAGAACTGAGAACTAGATTTGAGCAGCTTTCCTCTCATAACCGGCCTTCTTCTCCTTTCTTTCCCTTCCCCATCTGTGAGGAACAGCCCCAAGAAGTCATCACAGTCATCAGTACTCAGTCTCAGAATCCTGACCTTGCACACAGGAAAACAATATAAAACAGAAGAAGAAATCTCAGACATTTGGGGAATATTTTAGAGAGCTGATGTGATTTGCTCAGTGGAGGTACCCACCTGGAGTTAGCCCATGAGACTTCCTCATGGGAAGAGGTGCTTTTAGACAAGAAATGCTTTCAAAGAAGAGGTGCCTTGAGCTAACCCAGTTGCCAGAAGTGATGTAGTTGTTACCTGTTATCAGTTGTGAGATGAATCTATCCTAAATGCATGAGTCAGGACCCTTCTGCTGAACTGAGATTTGAATCAAACCCTTTTTCAGTACATCAGGTACAGCAAAGATGATTGAGATTTCGTCTGAACAAGAGTGAGAAACAATACACAAAGAAAAACACCCAAATGTGTGAATGGGAAGAGGGGCATGATTGGGAGGACCAGGATCATTAGGTATCTGCATGAAATCCAAATGCACTTTTAGTTCCCTATTGCCTGTGAAGCATTCAAAGTCAGACAGGATGACAAGGACAATTATGTTCCTGCAGCTCTCACTGAAGTGAGACATTCAACTGCAAGAACTGAAATAGCTGATAGCAGCTACTGGATGAGGAAACATGATTGAAACATTAGGACTGAGACATAATTAGAAGTATCACTTTGTATTGGTCTGAAGAAAAATGCAGTCATATAAATTTCTGCCTATTCTTCTGCAGCCAGTAGAAAAATAGAGAATCATCAGGAAAAGAAAAATATGGGAGCATTGTAAGGGGAAACCCTTAGGGAAGATATAGCAGTGCAAAGAATTGCTTGACAAAATTCAAGAAATTAATGTACTAAAAGACAGTAGTAGATTTGTCTGAGGGGTTCATTTGCACAGGGAGTTACTTTTAAAAACTTGTGCTCCTTTTAGCCAAATCTGACTCTCTTTAGTTCAAGATGGAAGGGAGGGGGCAGGGAAGAAAGGAAAAGAATCTAGTCGAGAAAGAGAAAAGAAAGAATAAAACCAAAGCTGGAAAGTCAAACCAAAATCCAAGATTCAGGTTGAAAGGTTAATGAATGCAAATAGCTCAACTGGGGTGCTGCATATTGAAAACCAGCAATCATGTTGAACAAGGGAGTAATCAAGAAAGGATGGAAAAGAAACACACTGGGCCATGGCAAAGGCACAATTAAACTCGCTTGATGGAAGTCCAAGGTTTTTTCATGGAGATACATCCAGTGCAAATGAGGTCCATAATTGGAAAATATGATTTGCCACCTCTTTCTTTCGCTACTGAAAACACTTCTGCTGTTTTGTTTTTTGGGGTTTTTTGTTTTGGTTTTTTTTTTGTTTTGTTTTGTTTTGGTTTTTTTTTTTTTTTACTTTTTTTTAAAATTTTTTTTTTTTTTTACTTTTTTTTAAAATTTTTTTTTTTTTTTACTTTTTTTTAAAATTTTTTTTTTTTTTTACTTTTTTTTAAAATTTTTTTTTTTTTTTTGTATAATCAACTGTTTGTACAAATATTTCTAGTTGTATATAGCCAGATTTAATCCATTAACTTCCCTCCAAGTGCTGTAAAAGCCCAAGGTGAAATCAGCAATGCTGCACAAAGTGCCATTCCTAATCACCACAGCTCAAGGGCTCGGGGTGTCAGTGGACCCAGGACCAAGCACTGCTCCCAGACAGGTTCATGAACAGACACCAGCAGAACTGGGGGCCTGTAAACCAACCTTCAAATGGCACAGGAAAAAACAGTGAGAAGTTTGCAGTATTTGACCAGCTTGTTCTGCAGGTCTGCCCAACTGCTCTGCCTTGCAGAGAGAGAACTTCAGAGCAGGGTAAGTTTTGAATTCATGCTAAAGGTGGGAGCCAGGCATGTTGTGCCTGAATGCAAGTATCTGGCCATGTTTGGCATTCTGTGACTTACACAAACTGCATCTGGTTTCTACGTGAAGTTTCATTTCCAACCCATGAAACCATAATGAGAATGGGTTGACAAAAGTGTGCAAGGAAGTTGCAGCCTTCCCTACTGGCACCACCTGGGGCAAACACTCTGGAACACGTTGTGGGGAGGGTAAAGCCTTCCTTCTTCCCAGGTCTGGTTAAAATGCTTTGGATGTTTCCAGCCTGAGAAGTTGCCTCTGGATTTTCCTTGGATATTGCAATATGACATTCAAGAAATGTGAAACTATATTTTTATTTTAGTAATCACAATAAAAGAACTTACGCATAGGTCAAGACAAGGTAAACAGATTGAATGGTGTCATTAAGTAATAATCTTTTTCAGTAACAGTTAGGCAGCATCTCAAAAATCTCTATTTTCACTGCTTCTTTCATTCTGTTTTTTAATAGTATTGGAAAAGCCAAACAAATAATTAGAGGGCCAATTCATATATCTGATACAACTGGAGATTTCTGACCTATTATGACCAGGGCTTTTGTTTGTTTGCCCCATAGAGCCTGGCTGCTTCTTAGCTGTGGATTATGGTCTGTCATAGCAAAAGCAGATTTTATCACTTTTAAGCTGAAGGAAGTTTCTCAGGTGTGTCTTTAATCTGAAAAAATCTGGAAACCAGTAAAAGTGTTTGGCTTGAAGAAGATGAGTAGGAATATGTTTTGGTGCAAAAAAGAGTTGGAGACCTCATTAAATTCTCTGGGAGACAGAGACTGGCAGGGCTTACATGTTCTGCAAGAGGTCTGGATTTTATTAGACTACGTGCTGTGGACCTGTCATATTCAATAAAATGAGACTTTGGTTTCTGTTTGTTTCTTAATTAAAGTGTTAGGAAAATCTGCTACCTAAAAGAAGATACCAGTAAAATAAAAAAAAATATTATCTGCCATAAATGGTCAGTGTCAAATGACTTATTTAATGCAATAGTAAATCCCAAATGCAAAAATGTATTTCACTCCTTCAGAGCTCAATATTCCTGTTTTGTTTTTTTAAAAATCTACCCTGTTGTAGCACATTTTCAACACCCAGTTGGGTACTGGTCAGGGTCTCAGTGCCATAAGACTTCCAATGTAAGAGGGTACCACAGTGTCATACAAGAGAAAGGAAAGTGAAGAAACAAGTTACGTGTTTCCTTTACTTTTTTTAATTGAAAAAATAAAAAAGAATCAAGACAAACATCTGATGACTCTGCATGAGTTTAAAAAAATTCCAGAAAAATGAAAGAGAAAGATCACCTTCATAGCTCAGGGTGTGCTTTATAGTAAGCATTTTGCCCTAGGATTTTCTCCCTAAGAGAAAGTCAAAGAAAGCAAAGAAAACAAAGCAAACAATCTTCACTGTGAAGCTGGCAAATATATCCATAAATGTGGACATTGCTTCCAAATCAAGGTGGATAAGGCAAAAAATAATATTGGGATTGTTGGAAACAGATTAGAGGCTGCCCTTGGGGAAGCCAAGTACAAGGACTGGACAAACCCTGACAGGCAGAGGGACCTTTACTCACTCCCAGAGAGACTATACAGTTTCCTCCTGATAAGACATTAAGTTACACTGCTAAAATTATGTGGTTTCAAGGTTTGAAAGGGGCTATTAGTCTTTTCTCAGTAAGCCCAGTAGTAAGTAGATAGACTCAAAGACACCTGCCTGAAACAAAGTGTTATTTAACATGTTACACAGAGCATCTTTAAAGTTTACTTTTTAAAATGGGAAGAAGATGGTAGAATCATCATCCACATAAGCAAAAAGAAAAATCCCAAGACGATGTACAAAGTATCCAAGAGTAAACAGCAAAACACAATTTTATTTTTTTGTTTGGTTGGTAAGGTTTTTTGGGGGTTGTTTTAGTTTATTTCTTCTTGTATAACTCCCACACCAGTAAAACAGCCCTGAAAATGAATCAGCAGCATTAACTCCCTTGGCAATGACGTGCTGTAGGGGGCAAGGTCTCCTTTCTCATGTATATTTAAGAAATGCATTTGTTTTTCTTTCTTTTATACTGAACATACTGCTCTTTGTCCTCACTAGGAGGAAAACAAACAAACAAAATCCAATCGATAAACCAAAAATAAATCCCCAAAACTGAAAGCCCCAGTAAAGTCAGAATTTAATTCTCTATTAATAAATGAGGGCATTGGAGTCTTTTAAGAGACTGGGGAGTGTGTATGGAGACAAAGTCCCTTAAGTGCCAACCTAACAATTCCATAGAGCTTTTCTCATGCAAGTTCTGGAAAGAGGCTTTATTAAATGATTTACTCTTACTTTAGACACAGCACTTACCTTAGGAGATTCTGGCTGGAAACTGTCTGCAGCCTGCTGTTAAAAACACTGCCTTGTGCCAAAACAGGAGTGCAGGAAGAAAAGATGAGCAGATCCAGAGATTCAGTTTTGTCTGGGCATTTTGCTGATGGAAGCCCATTCTGAGCAAAGTAAACCACCTCAATGCAGTTACTGCAAACACTGCACTGGGGCTCATTCGGGCACTGTTGGGTCTGGTGGCACCAGTGTGAGGAACTCTGTGAGTGGGGAGCTGTGTGTGGCTGACAATTTGCTGTGGGCCTGCTCCTTTTTATCCAGACTTGATGATACCTCCAGTATTGCCTAAAGCATAACTAATGCTGCAACTACCATCCTGCTTTTCCACTCTGGGTCTGCCAATTCTTCTCACATCCTCCTTCCTTAGACCATATCCCAGTTTATCTTCCTAATTTTCAAAGCTCTCCAGTTACTTCTGCCCTACCTGTCCTTCTTATCAGTTAGCAGCTGGGTTGGTTCCTTCCTTTACTCTTTAGGTGGCTGTGTTGTTGATTTAAATCCTTCTCCCTGCCTCAAACTCCCTTCTAACATTTTTTTTTTTTAATGTGTGAGATAAATATAAATTTAAGAGTTTTAAGCCTATTAACCTATTTGCAGCCCAGCCTCACCTCAAAACCCTGGTTGAAGCAGCAGCTGCCATGAAAAACCAGCTGAGCACTAGCTGGTGCATTACCACAAAACCTGCTGACTGGGAATTAAGAGCACAGTAAATTGTCTTAAAGCTTGGCATTACTCTCCTTACTTCAGACCTTTCCACTACTGCTTGTTATTCATCTCCTTTTCCTGTTATAATTTCCCTGAAAACTGAGGCAAGTTCCTGGTGCCTGGAGCTAAAGCCCACTGTGCAGTAGGATGATTCTTGGCCAGCAGTCAGTCTGCATGGCATGCACAGAAAGGAAGGGAAGGGATGTTTTTGTTTAGGGCTGTTAGTGGAAAGTTGTGGACTCTGGCACTGAAAAAACTGAACAGATCTTGGCTGTCACATCCTTGCAGTCTACAGCCGCTACTGTACTAGGTACCACGGAATTTTGAACATGGATACACTAGCATATTAGCACGTTTGTAGCCTAGCCATGTGGAGGTGTTTGTTGTTTGCCTCACAGCCTGATCCACTGCAGAGCTCGCCTGAAAACAAAAGGCAGCTTAGTCAGTTTTCCCATATAAGCAGCAATGCTTTGAAGAGATGCAAAGAGGCTGTCACAGCTGTTAAAAAAAGCAATGCCAGGACACATAAATTCCTTCTAAATTATCTCTGCATTTCAGGAAGGCTACAGTATTTGTACAGGATTATGGTGTGCTGCCTCTGCCCGGGAAACTATAGTTTTGTGGGTTCCTTGTGAACTGTACTTTAAAATATCAAAGATCCCACATTTTCTCTTAACTGTTCTTAAACCTAGCTTGCCATTTCTTGATCTTCCCCCCAGCTGCCGCCCACGTCCCTGCCTGCTGTTCTCAGACTGGTCTGTATGAACAGGGCAGGGGCTGAGCAGAGCCTGGGGCTGAAGGAGATCACTCCTGTCACACTTTGGTGCTGGGTCAGCCTGGGGCTGAGGGGAAGGAGAAGCTCTGTGGATGGTCTGCAACATCCCTCTCCTGCAGCCCTCTCCCTTCTGCACCCGCTGCATGTGGGCTGTGGAGCTGCAGGGCACAGACCAAAGCCCTCCATGACACTCTGAGGCAGGGGAATTGGCCACAGTGGTGTTCCTGAGCAGAAGGCAGCCAGAGCAGTCCACCCTTTCCCAAAGCCATGGATGGCTGCAGTGAGAGTTTCTCCTCCCCACTGGCTGTCCACCCTGGCTGTAAGCAGGGTCTATTAAAATGTTCACATTGTGTATAGGTGGAGGTGACCCTCAGACAGTGCCCTTCCTCCTCCGATGAGGAACCAGGAAACCTGAAATGAGGGAGAGCTGTGGAAATGACAGCCCCCCTGGGATAAGGAAAGCTCAGAGTTTGGATGACTGTGAGATTTGTGGTTTCATAAGGCTCAGGTCATGAGACGACCTCATAAAGGTCACCAAAGAAAGAGCTGCAGTAGGTAATAGGTGATCTTAAAATGGTTTATATTGTGGTGCTGCTTGGAGGAATAATTCCCAACCTGGTTGACAAACTCATGGATCTTTCTCATTCCCCACATCCTCCAGAGTGCCCACCCAAGCTGAAGGGCATGGCTCTGTCTGTTGGACAGATGTCTCTTCACACAGTAGTCAGCTGGCCTGTGGAGAAGCTGCCTTTCTGCCAGGCAATAGATCAGCCCCACTGTGAAGATCTCACCAGCTCCCTAAAACAGCCTGAACATCTTGTAATCTATTTCTTATTCCTTGCTTTTTGGGAGACGTCCAATGTCATCATTATATATCTCAACATATATCTTAATTTTCTCAATTTTCTCTAAATAAAGCAGGAGTAGTAATTTTCTTTCTTTCTTTCATTCCTTCTTTCTGAAGATCAACTTATTAAAGTCTAAGTTTCTGGGGTCGACACTACTACATTCATAAAGGTATTAGAAAACAGACACAGGTCCATTATATGTGATTGGGTTTATAGGGGTTTTATTTTGCCTTTCAGCTGTCAGTGGTGCCATTGCCTACAGGTGCACTAAGAACCCTTAGAAAATCTCACTGATCTCCATGATTCCATGTTTTGTCCATTCTTTTGCCACCATCTCAGAAGCTGAGTGGTAGCTAAACAAAGAAGATAAAGAGCTGTGCTTCATTAGAGATTCAAGCTTAGAACCTCAGAGAAGTTATAAAGACAGGATAGCATTTAATATTGCTAGAAATCTTCACCTTACCTGCCCAACAGTAACTACTAACAAGCCTCTATACAAATGTCAGCAACTCCCTCAGCAGCAGCTGCTCAGTCTACTTTTTCAGGCCTTAGAACAGACACCAGGCAGCAGCAAATTTGCTGTCTCTCCTGCCAATAATGTTTCAAATATTTGTGCTGTTCATGTAGTTTTAATATCACTCATTGTGGCAATATTGTTGCTAATGAAATAAAAAGCTGCATGACTCAGAAACCTCCTCTGCAAGGACCTGAAACAAGTGTAAAAATATGCAATTTCTGCATGTGAAAGACAGTTTTCCTTTCCAACAAAAGTTGCAAACTGCACATGTTTTTAATGTAAGTAACAGGAGTCCTGAGAGCCATCTTGCTAATGTGAAGGGAACAGCTCATAGAAATACATTTGTTCATATCTTATTTGCTCTGTTTCACAATGTTCCGTTGTTTTTATTTTCTAGTTCTTTAGAATTACACATTTTAAGATGAAGCTATAGCACAGCTTTTAGCTGTGCAAGTCCTAGTTTAATCTGCATTTGTTATAATTTTGCTGGGTATTTGCTAGAAGTTCAGCTGGTGGGAGATTCAAAAACAACTCATAAGTTGCTGCTCACCAAACCAAATGGCAGGGGCATGGTCTCACCCTCTTTGTCCCAACATTTATCTCTTACTGTAAAGATCAATTTGTAGCGGATCTTAAATTCCACCCTGGACATTCAGTGATTGCAACCATCATGCAGTAATTTCAACATCTGCAGAACTGGGCCATTACACATTTCACTGATAAATAATGCTGCTGGCTGTCAGGGTCCAGATAGCCTTAAAATAAAGGTTACCCACAACAGAATGACTGGAGTCTAAAAACTGAAGCATGTGTTCATTTGTTTTGAGATGTATTTAAAAATACAATTCAGTATGTGCTAAATTAATGATCTCAGGCAGAGATCAGATGGTTGGTACAGGAAAAAGAATCCACATGCCATGTGCCTGTTTCTGCTGTGATGTGATGGGAATTAGTTTAAATATATCTCTTACATCTGTTGATTTTTGGCTCTACTTTTGAGTAATAATCCAGTCTGCACCAGTATTTAAAAAATAATTTAGCTCCATACTGCGGCAAAATTTATTATAAAACTGTAAATAAACGAAAATTAAGATTGCCCATGTCCCAGGACCGTAACAACATAAATGAATAGAGATGGATAACTCATTTTAACACACACATTAAATATTATTTAAGCTGGCAATCTGCTGGGTTTCTTCATTTTCTCATAAGCAACCTTTAAGATTATGTAACAGCTGTAAATATAGCACCGAAGCAATTCATGGTTAAAAGAGGCTTGACAGAAGCACTCTCTTTCCTAATTATTCAGCTATCAGAGAAGCTCTGTTGATCCAGCAGCAGCAGACTTCTGCCCTCCAGTGTAATTCTGACTTGTGCTGAGCATCCAGTGAAACTGAAGCACCATTTGGAAAAAAAGGGAACTTATCTCCTTTTCCATGACAAATATAATTTGATACTTTTTTGTCATACCTGATCGCCTTTTTTTCATAAAGACTGAGCTAAGTGCTGTGTCAGAGCCCAGCTGCCCAAAGAGACCTTAGGTTTGCAGCTTTGTCCCTGTTTAGGGGCACTCTGAAGCACCTGGTACTGTGTAATCACACACACAGGTGCTTTCCTGAGCTGGCAATAGCTCATTATGTCCATACACAAGTGATCTTCTGGCCTTTTTGGCCAGATCAGCTTTGAAAATGTTCCCTTTCATTCCATTCTGGTAGAACTGTGTTTCTGCAGTACTGAAACACCTCACAGGCTCAGGCTAATTTCAGAGTGGTTTTAGGTAAATATTTGTGCCCTAAGGCATGACAGGGGGTTCCACTCTCTTCCTCTGTGTGTTTCACATGTTATTAAGCTACACCAAAAACTAAAAGCTTGGTAAAGAGCTTAATACAGGACCATACCAAGCCATGGTTCTATGACCTGATTGTCAGGGATTTGCAGTTTGTGGGATGAAGTGTTGGATTTGATGTTTATGCCCCCAAATTCCTGAAACACACTATCCAAGAGGACTGTCTTCCCCTGCCTGAGACCTTCAGAGGTGCTGATACTGGCCTCCTATGGAAGGAGTCAGAGGACACTGCTCTCCCTTGAGGACTAGTTGGCATCAGAACCCTCTCTCCAGGTGTGTCTCCAACAGTCCAAATATTTTGCCTTTAAACAGCAAATTATGCTCTCTTTTTTTTCAGATAGTCAAAATTGTTGGAGTAGTCATAACAAGGATCATTTAAGCGGAATGAGGTTGGAGCACAAATGTGACACCTCAAATGGAACTGGACCATAGATTATACTATTAGGTTTCTGAGCTGTAGTACATATTTTAAAACCATAAGAAAATTCTGGCTGCTCTCAGTAGTTTGGGGTTTAACTTGTAAAATCAAAATGAATGCAAAATGTTTTCTTTTAGAAACAGAAGGACTGTATCAATTCACATCATAATACAGCCAAGATTTGTGCAAGGAATGAAGAAAGGGAGAAACAAGAGAAACATTCAGAACACAGGGCAGTAGTGAGAATCAGGTATGCTAAAGAACAATGTTTAGGTTGTCGTGTCCCTGAGGACTGCTGGGGAACAGGTCTCATGCAATTGAGTGGAAATGCCATCTTACCTGAAATAGTCTTATGAAAATATTTGTTCTGAAAATCCATTTTCTCGGAAGGAAGTAGAGCAGAAAAAGATTTTCAATGTAAATCTTCATAAACAGCTGTACTTCAATAGCTGAGTACAAATATAAAAACACATTTGCAGATGGTATGAGCATGGGTGAATATTTTTTTTACCTTCCCAATAATAGAATAGACTTTCCAATAAATATACCCATAAGTTTTACTTCTGAAACTACTGAAAATTTTATATGAGTTTAATACTAGAGGGATTTGTGTTTCTATTAACATTTCAGGAGCCCAAATTATTTTCCCAAAAGATATTTGATATTCTTGTCTAGGCTGCTTTAAAGGAAATATTTTACTCCAGTGTTTAAGAAGATACATCAGGGGAAGAACTGCTTTTTTTTGAGGCTAGAATGGAGCTCTTATCTGGTTTCTATAAATTTAGGACAAAATCAGAAAGCAATCCAATATACTGCAATCTCAATTACATACTGTTTAAATTGTTGGATTCACAGAAAAATAAATGACATTCTGGCTGATGGATTTATCTTCTCTATAGACGTGAATAATTTGAAAAGGATTATCAGGATGCCGTTGTGTTTTATGGATTTCATGTAATTTTCAAAATTTCATAGTGTGTGGAAGTACCTTATTTGATGGGAGATGGATCTCTAGCTCATTAGTTAGGAACAGGTCTAGAATACTTTGACCCTTGGCAAAATTGCATTGTCACTTCTGGATGTATCAACGACGGATTTAACCATGTTATTCTCTCAGTTATGGCATCACTGCTTCCCACTGCTTTCTGAAAGCAGAAACAATCTACCTAAATATCCTCCTCTGTCAAAGTTTTAATTTTGTTTCTATGTCAATAATGCATATGCGCAGGCACTGGTGCTGCTGTCATTAACTGGGAATAAACCTGGAGCTTTCAGCTCTGCAGGTGCAGACCCACACAATCTGAGCACAAGAAGCAGTTCTGTCACATTCTATCAAATAACAGGCTGCTGCAGCCGCTGTTACTCACCATCGGGAGGGCGCATCTGCATGCATTAAACACTGTTTATGATATTAAATGTGGAGGTGCCAGCAGACACCGGGGAGCCCTCATTTGATCGGTTTTAAAGGGTAGGAATCAGGCATGGCGTGAAGAGAGGTTGCTCGTGGCTTTGCTCGCAAGCACGTCTGCCTGGTCGCTGCTCTCCCTGGCTGTGTTAGCCTTTAACTACCGCGGCTGCCTAATTCCCAACAAACCACACTGGAAACAGCAACGGCAAACGAAATAATTAAAGTCATCTCTGCTTTGCTCAATGTTAATAGGCTAATTGTCCTACAGACACTTAACGAAAGCCTGTATCTTTTCTGTCTGTAAAGTAGTGAAAGCTTACTGAAATGCTGCAAATGTGCCTCAAATGGTCCAGCTAGAGACAGTACGTGCTGCAAAGGGAAAAAGCAAAAAAGTTCCTTTTTCGCGAGTCTCAGAGTGATGAAATCGCGATTGCAGGGGAAGGCTGTCTTGAAATGCCTGAGAAATAATGCATCGCATTGATATTCTGTCAGTCTTCCACTGCTGAAGATAGAGAAGTAAAACAAATAAATCCTGTCACTAAGGAGCGAGCTGCACTCAATACAGTGCACAATGTTTGCAAGGTCAACTCCCTGCTCTCTCTAGGCAGGTCTGTTTATAACTGCTGTGCTCAAAACCAAAGCCCACTGTTGCTCCCCATGTGCCGACAGCACTTACTCTCACACTGAAGCCAAAATAATAAATCTCACCAAGCATTCTTCAAAAGGAGACCTGCATCCTTCAGGGTTAACTGCATAGAAGGGGAAAGCAATGTCAGAATGGAGTCAAACTTTAAAACACACTCTGGAAAACTTTGAAGATTGCTTGGGCTCTGGGAGGGAAAGAGTCCAGAAGTCACACTGATTTTTCCATCACTCCTCTCTTTCAAACAATATTCATTTGTCTAGTTGTAATTCACATTTCCTGTATGTTTCACCTCTACTATTCTGTGCCTGAACTTGAGGAATCCCTTTCCCATAGTTTTTTAACATCTCTCTTCCCCTTTCAAGCTACATGAAGGGGGCACGATTGAAGGGATGTGCTGTGGAGGATGAGTGGATCCCCTATCATCTTCTGCACAACGGTCACACCCACACAGCACGTCCACTCAGTGAATACACAGATCAAAACGTGTGCAGATCTTTTTAGCTGATCACACACACACTCATCACCTTCCTCATCATCCTGAAAGAGGTTGAATGACGTTCCCCCGTCCTCAGATGTGTCCATTCCATGGGAAGGGGGCACAACAATGGATTTTAGGGTCCCCAATGACTCAAGAAGGCAGCCAATCCTTCTGTTAGGACACCAATAAGCAGGTTATAGGTATCAACCTCGAGTCCTGAACCCTCCTACACCCATTTTCAAATCAAGGAGAGAATAAATGATTGAGGCAGAGAGCAGATGTTTAGGCCGTAGCTGCTTATAGCTTGAAAAAGAGAAAGACATTTTCCTCTGTTGATATCAGTAACACTGAGTGGCTTCATTCTCTTATATGAGGGAAAAGAAAAGCTGTTTTGAAATGCTACCCCTGCCTTGAGGTGGTACCCACAGGTCTGCTGAGGAGCAGTCACGACCAGCCAACTGCCAGACATTAACTGGAAAGAACAAAATGGGTAAAACTATCAACCTGTACAGAAGAACTGTACAGAAGAACTCAGTGTACACTTCACCACTCTTCCTGTCTCATTAAATTAAACTAAATCAAATCAAATAATCTCTGAGGTTTAGACAGCAGAAATGTGCACAACAGGGATCTGTCTGGGCTTTCAATTCTGCATGAAGTGCAGGTAAGAGGAATATTCCTTTGCAGCTCAGTTTCATTGATGTCTGAGCTCGTATTCATGTCAGGTTTTCTTTAAAGGATACTTGAATGACTCTATTTTTAGATTTTACTGTGATGTTATTTCATCAGCTACTGCATGCATAATCCATCATCAGCAACAAAAATTTTAATCATAGCATCAATCAGCCAAAAGATGCTACAAGAAATCAAAGTCCAAATTGCTTTGCTTGGGGACTTGAGTAAATGGATTTTGATTTTTAATTTCTAAATTCAGAGGGGCTCAGGGGGGCATGCTCCCCAGATGTGTAGTTGATTGGTGAATGTGTGTTATAAGGCTATTCAGGTGCAATCCCAAAACATGAAACATCATATTTCAATCTGAAAGCAGCTTTTACAGGTTTTCCTTAAGAGAAATTGAGACCATGATTTGGGTCTCTCATCTAAATAATTAAGTTAAAGTACAATTCCTGATTGATGTCCGAAAACCACCTGCTGATCATTCACAAATTCCAAATCGAGGAAGAAGAATCTGCAAAGTAATTTCAATGTAGTCCCCCAAGACCTAGCAAGGAAACCTTGCACAGGCACAGAAGGCTTAAAATTTTCCAGTTTAATTTCCATCAGAAAAGAAAGAGTAATTATCTGGGGCTGTAGCCTGTTATTAATGTGATAAGGAAATAGAATTCAAAACAGACACCTTACAGAACAGCACAGAGACCTGGTTTTCAGCTGGGAAAGCTTTTTACTTATTGCTGCTGGTTTTGTTATGTCAATCCATTTAATATAGCTCAACAGCTTTAAAAAAGTGGGTCAAATATGTTATTTGTAGGGTCAGATTTGCAAGGCAGAGCATATTCCTTTTCCTTGCAGGTAACATGGATGTGAGAGCACCAGCCTTTTCAGCCAGGAGAGATCCAGCTGTTTGTGCACACAGCTGTCTGTTCCTTTCTTCACACTCTCAGGGAAGCAGAGGCAGGACCAGTTCAGGGCACGCTCTGTACAGGGACAGCCTGGGCTTGAAAGGAAGTGCTCAAGGATTAAGGCACGTCTTGCTTCCTGAATAGCTGTCCTAGGTGAGATGGATAAGCCAGATCTACGGAGCAGGGCAGCAGCTGGATGTCTCCATCCCAATGGGAAAAACCTCAAAGTGTCATTTAATTGGAAGGCCATACTTGTGACAGCAGGAATATTTTTTCCTGACCTCTGTGACTCTTCTTCACAGTGTTTTATGTTTTGCAGGGAAAATCTTTCTCCTCCACACCTCTGCAATCTGGAAGAGCTTTTTGTAATTTTCTTTTTCATGGTTCTATCACATTTATCTTCAAGTTTCTCTTTCCTTTGATAAGGCCTTTTATTTCTCTTTCCCCTGGGTTATCCACCTCTGTTTCCATAGTACATAATTGAGCTGCTCAATATTCATTATTAGTCCCTGGAGTCACATAAAGATCTCCAGAGGAGGATAAAACCCTCCTTGGTTGTGTTTTGGTTAGATTAGAGCCAAAATACTAAATGTAACTTAGTATGCAATATCTCCTCTTATTTTAGAAAGAATTAGAGAGGGAACATTTATCCTTTATAAGGGAAAGGAGGGAAGGCAAGAGAGTTGGGCACTGAGAGGGAAGGAGGGAAGAGGAAGAAAGCAGCCAGGCAGTCAGCAAGAAGGGGAAAGACTACAGTCCAACCACCATGATGTGAAATTCCCCTCTGACCTGAAATCATTGTGTTTACTGAGGGTATTTCATCCCTGCTTGAAAATGGTGTCAGAACAGACTTTCAAAGCAGCAGGAATAAAAAATTCAAGCAACTAACTTTTTATTCCGTCAAGCAAACCTGCCAGATGCAAGCTCCCTTTGCAAGCAGAGGTCTAAGAGTGCCAGCAGTGCTTCAGATGGTCCAGCTATTAAAGGGAGAGAGGATCATAGGTGAGCCTTGATACATTGCTTCACTAGTTACAGGCATGGTTTCATTCCCTGGGAATGCCAGCCCCACTAGGGCACAGGCTGCAGCAAGGGCAGGCTGTGTGCAGCCTGCTACCCTGTCTGCTTTGAACCCTGTTCCAGCAGGCTGATTTTCCCCACCTGGGGAGGGAGGCAGCAGGGACAGTGGCATTCCCAGGGGGCAGTTCAGGGCATCTGGAGGTCCCATCCTCAGCACGGACTGGTTGGTTCACCCTTGATGAATGTCCCATCTGATACTACAGTTTATAATCTGAACAAACAGATCAGGAAAACATGGCAGTTTGGAAATACAAATCAATATCTTTTTTGTCTTAATAAAATGATCTGCATGACAGAAGTATTTGAACAGTTTTGGATTTGTTAGGCAAATGGTATGTTTGGCTGTAGTAAATACTCCTAATACTCTCATTTAGGTTTCAGTTTAACCTTTTCAGGCTTTGCACTATGTGAAACATTCTCCAGTGACTGTGGTCAGGACACTAATCTCCATCTGTGTCCAGGGATATAATGAACATTTAAAAGCATGAGCAGGAGAGATGAAAGGCTCTAGCCTATCTAGGAAGGTAGAAGGGAATACTCCTGAGTGGGGTACAGCAGCACCAAAGTCTCCTCAAATACCAGGTGAAGATTAACCTGATGTTCCTCTCCACTCTGCACTGCTGTTGCAGTTACACCATTGCAACCTCCTGATGTCTTTGCCCAGGAGGTCTGCCTCAGCACAGGCATTTATCCACCAAGGACCTGTGCAGCCAACCAGTGTATTACATGTGCTACATTCTGTTAAATTCACCATGAGGGTTTGCTAGCAGTATCTTGCATTTGTACACACGAGTTCCCTTGGTGAACCTTTGTGCTGACAAGGGCAGACATTTGCAGCATTTACATCCTGAGAGGCAATGATGGGATGTGTCCCCATGATCATCCCTTTCCACATACCCAGAGCAACTCCCAGGACTTCAAAGTTGCCTGTAATGCTGCAAAAAAATAGAAGTCCAGGACACATTGTCATTTAAAAATAGAAAACACACTTGTTTATAGAAGTCATATAAATTGCAAAGCAGTACATTATGGGATCAGTCTGAATGACACTTCCTTTGCTGCTTTAGGGATTTTTCAAAAACAATGTATTTTAATGAGTCACTGTATTGACTGGAAACCAAGTCAGAAAGAGAAACTTTCTGTAAAAGGCTACTTTTAATTTGGAACATGAGGTATTATTCAGAAAGTATCAAATATCTATTACTCATATAATGATTCTTTACAAACCTAGTACAAAGCTTTTCCTTGGTAACTGCTGTGTTAATGGAAAATCTAAACCCTGGCCCATGATAATCATTGTTATTCTTATATTTTGAATTGAAAAGGGAAATCATTTTCACACAGATGCTTTATGTGTATGTTTATAATTCTCCTTTCAAAACAAAATTAAATCTACTAAATATCCAGAACAAATTTCCGAAAGGTTGACAGTTCCCATGGGCTGGTGCTTTTTGGCTAAAACACTTTTCCTTCATTTCATAGTTGATTTTACTTTGGCTGGTCTCAATATGAAGTTCACATGTCAAGGAAGCAAACAGTAAAAGGACAAAAACCACAAGTCCTGAAACTTAAAAATTGGAATTACTCACAGCCATCAAATCTCTGCATGAGTTATAATTAGCTCCATTTTTCACCCACATGAAAATTAGTAAAGGATATGTTCAACTACTACACATAGCCAGTTATACTCGAATTTATTGAGGGAATGTAACTTATAGTAAGTGCTGACATATTAGTAAGTGCTGACATAAAAGATATGCTAAAAGATAAAAAAATAATAATCAGGAAAGACGCAAATTCCTCCAAATACTTTGGACAGAAAAGGAGAGTTCTGTCACATTGTCCGATCACACAGATGAATATTTATTTGTTCATGATAAACACACAAACATGCAGTGCTCAGTGCTGGTGTTTCCAAAGGCAGCACTGTGGAACTGGATCAGAACTTCCAGGGGGAAGGAAAGAAGAAAAAGAGCAATCTGCAACTCAGACAGAATTTGCAAACTTTCTGAACCATAAAAGATGGTGTTCCATGTCTGCCATGGAGAAGGTCAGGAGGGTATGGAAAATTTTAGCAAAGGCACAGAAATTCAAGCTCCAGTGAGTTCTCATGATTAAAAGCCGTGCAATAACTAATTTATTAGCTAAATGTAAAAGTTCAAGTCACAACGTGGCAGTCATGTTCCAGTTTGAATAACTCCAGTCTGCACAGTTGAAATCCCTTGCCTGGTTAAGTGGACATCATCTGTGGGCCACCCAATTCCTCAGCCTTCTTTAGCACTGTTGTTTTCCAGATTTCCTCTTATTTCCATCTCTTTGTTTTGAATTTCTTTCCCCACACATGGGTTAGCTTGAGTCTTTTTCCATGCTGAGTTTCATTTTGTTATTTTCAGCTCAGCTCTGAATGAGTTAGATGATGCTCCTGCTGCAAAGCATTGCCAATCTTCTCATACCATCTGTTTCAAAAATTAGAGAAGAAGCTGAATCCCTTAATGAGATGAAATAACTGTACTTTGTTCTGGGAGTTTTCTTCATTGGTTCTGGTTTTTGTTCACTTGTTGATAGTTCTGTCCTTTATGGCCCTGTAATTTAAATACCATTATGTTTTCTGCCATTAAGCCTCTCTGAAAGCTTAATTTTGTCTAAGACTACTGATGCTCTATACAATCCAATTTATTTTGCACTTCGAAGCAGGAAAGTCTTCCCAGGTATTTCCAAAATCTCAGGTAGCAATGAAGAACAGCATGCTTTATGAGGCAATAACTAGATGGTTCTTCTACTGATTTTTAAGGCCGGATCTCCATAGATTTCTATATCATCACCTAAAACAGTAAAAATAAATAATTTAATAATTCCTCTATAAAAATGATTGTGATTTTTGCTTGAACTGAACCTTACTTGTGTTCTTTGTGAATCCTATTGCTTCTGTCTTAGATCTGAAGGATTTCAGAAGGGCCAGTGAGAATGTGCTCCTCTACCCCTATGGCAAACAAAGGAAAATCAACCTGGAAAAGGTCCAAGAGAAAGGTACAGCTACAGGAGTGAGGAAGTATTATTTCTCCTCTGTGCACATCTGAGCATAAGCTTGTTACACATCAGTTGCACTCCCTCCTCCTTCTCCTCTCAGCAAACTGGCAGTAAAGGTGAGTGCACACGTGTGCAACAACTGGACATGATGAGGATTTTTTTTTTTTTTGCGAAGTCATTGAGCATGTATAATACAATTAAAAGCTATACTTTCTCCTAATACAGTCCTATGTATATATGAGAGTGTTGGGTTGGTTTTGTTTTTTGTTTGTTTTTTTTTTCTCAAAATTATTTCCTTAATTTCAGTGTTTTCTAGTGATTGATGGGACCTGGCTCCTCCAGAGGATGGCATTTTCCTCATCTGAGGGACAAGAAACAGAGCAGAGTTGGCAGAATCTCATTACATGGGCATTTCAGCAAGAGAGCCACCAGGAAATTTCAAGTCCATAAATAAGCAGGAGAATGACTGAGGAAGATTACAGCAGCGGCAGGGGATTCAAGAGGAGATGAACACTTCAACACTTGTTTGAAGCTCATAGAGCAGCTGTTGACAGATTTCTCTGTTTCAAGCCCTGCTGCAAGCTGCTATTGATGGGGAGAATCACAGGTCTTGTAGTCCCTTTTCTCTGCTAAGCAGGTTTATCTTCAGCACTTTAAGATTTCTTCCTTCAATTGAACTTTCTCTCCTGCTGGACTTGCCAGTGCTGTTCCAGGAAAATAGAAGACAGTTGTAACTTAAGTGTTGAAGGCATCAACCACAGCACAAAGCATAGCTAGAAATAAGTGAGCAGTAGGGATCTGTGGTGTCTCTCAAGCACATAAATCATCTGCAGTTATTGGCCCTGCAAAACACCCAAGTGAGGAGTGCCTCAGCCCATCACCTTTGGACAGATGTGAACTTCTCTCTTCCATGGAGCTGGGCAGTGGAGGAAAAGTCACTAAATAGTTCATGCTTCCCTCCTATCTCTTTCCTTCATGAAAACAAAACACAGATTATAAAGTCATGGGAATGGATCCATTTTACATATGGACATAGACAAACATATGAAGAGGAGTTAGAATGGCAAGGTTTTATGGTATCATCTTCCTTTGTAAAGCACTGTTACTGTTTCAAAGAGTAAGGTGCAAAAAACAGAATTTGAAAATAATAATGCCTATTAGGAAGGATTAGACTACAGCGTCAACTTGAGAAATGTTTTTGAGACTGGATAATTTTTAATAAAATGCTCATTTTTCCTCCATCTGATTTCATTTCCTAAGCCCTGAAGTCTTCCCTTTCATAGGCAAACTTCTTGTTTCTGTGGGATTTTTGATTGCATAAGGACAGCACATGTTCATAAGAGTTGAGTTATTTTTAATTTTTTATAATCTCTGAGATTAATTATTTACAAGCACTTTTTAGAAACTTTCAAGTTTGGTGTTACTAATTTAATGCATCTGCTCTTTCTAAATCCTTTTGATAGTGCATTATTATGCAGCTCAGTTCAATCAATAATGAAGCTTTATTTTTTCATTCTAATTAGTAATGTTTTTAATAGCCTATAAAACAAAAATGATGAGTGATTTACTTTTCTGAGCCTGCAACCAAAAGTTTGGTACATATAGTCTAAACCAGTCTTTTCCTCTAAAGTGTAAATCACTGTGGCACTTTAGTATGTTATCTGCACAAGGCTGGATTGTGACAGATAACATGCAAAGAATTTTGAAATCCTACAGTGTCATATGTTTTGTTAGCAGAATAAAATTATGATTCTATCATTACACAATACCATTCATGCTACCTAAAAACACCTATTTACCTCTTCTCACAGCAGGCTCTGTACTAAAAGAAAATATTATTTTTTTCTGTTCCATAAGAGAAAGTCAGCATGGAGTTCAGTGCTCTAAAAAAATCTTTGCCACTAGGACTTTCTCAGAAAAGTAATGCAGTTATGAGGATCTAGTCAGCCAGGAGGTTGAGTAGTTAATCATCCAGTTGTCAAAGTTCTGAGCTCATGTTTCTTTGTGAAAGAAATGAACCATATAGACAATCAATTTTCTTCTGAATCTGCACTTTTTGGATTATTTATGGGTGCTGCTTCATCACTGAAGGTTTATTTTTTTTTTCTTTTTTAAAATTTTTTTAAAGACCACTAAC
Source organism: Nicator chloris (assembly GCA_013400495.1). Lineage (NCBI taxonomy): Eukaryota > Metazoa > Chordata > Aves > Passeriformes > Pycnonotidae > Nicator > Nicator chloris. The sequence goes on along the minus strand of WAAE01016520.1, from coordinate 41,290 downwards.
TAATTTGAAAGTGAGGGAAGAAATTGCCTAAAAATACCAATTTAGGCCAGTCAGTCTTTGATGATATCTGTTAACCTTTGCTGCTAAAACAGAACTAGTTCTTGACAATATTACACAAAAATAGACAAAAGTTAAAAGAGATTCTCACATAGTCTTCAGAAACTTCTAAATTTTTCTAGGCTTTTTTGATTATTTATATTTGTAGCTGCCTGAATTACCATGAATCCATGTTGAGGTTTTTTACTGTTTATGTCCTAACAGGCTTTAAATGTTTTCTAAGAACAACTCCTCTTTATTGAGAGAGTTTTTATTCCTTTAAAGTTTGTTAAGGAAAAGTGCAGCCCAAAACAAGGATCTATCTTTATACCAAAATGGTGACTTTCAAGGAAAAAAAAAAATAAAATTACAGTGGGTTAACATCATCAGGATGGCTGAATTATATGCAAAATTTAGTTCCATACCAGCCTGCTGCCCATATCACTTTTTTTGATGTTAGCAGATCAAATTTAAGAGGTTCCTTTCCCTGCTACATCTACCTCCTTGGCAAAGCAGCTAAATGTGCATTCATACCTCTCAGTAGAGGAAATGCCTCAGTTTCCCAGTCCTAGTTTCATTTCAGATATGGTACTGCTTTGGTTGGGATAAAGCTTACACTTGGTATAGGGTTGGGTTTTGGATTTGTGCTGGAAAACAGCATTGATAACACAAGGATGTTTTGGTTATTGCTGAGCAGGGCTTACACAGAGCCAAGGTCTTTTCTTGCTTCTCACAGAAACAAGAGCAGAAGGAGCTGGGAGGGGACACAGCCAGGACAGGTGACCCCAGCTGACCCCACATATACACATATACTCATATACACAGGTATGTTCCAGGCCTTATGGTGCTGTACTCAGCATATAAAGCTGGGCAAGAAGAAGAAAAGGGAGACATACAGTGGTGGTGTTTGTCTTCACAAGTCACTGTTATGCACAAGGGAGCCCTGCTTTCTTAGGGATAGCTGCCCCTGCCTGCCCATGGGAAGCAACGAATGAATTCCTTGGTTCACTTTGCTTGTGAGCTCAGCTCTTGCTTTACCTATTAAACTGTCTTCATCTCAACTCATGAGTCCTCTCACTTCCACTCTTCCAATTGTGTCTACCATCCAGCTGGGGGATAGAGCAGGTGGCTGTGTGGGGCTTAGTTGCTGGCCAGGGTTAAGCCATGGCAGAGGTTATATGGCATCCTTGACATATCTGGAGTATTGTTGGGATGCCAACATGTAAAAGTTTGTGACAGGCAGTTTGCCCAAGTGGACTATTCTATCTCATCAGAGGGATGTAAGTGGTAACACCCTACATGAGATGTTGTTCCTGTACGTTGATCCTGTAGCCTTCAAGGAAGGCAAAATAATTGTACTTTTACAAATTCATTAAAGCAAAATACTATGCTGCTTGTCCCAGTTTGTTGTTACATTTAGCAAGGGGGCAGGGAGGAGGAAGGAGGGAAACTGCAAGGATCGCATTGCAGAAAGCAATCCCAACGAGAGGTGGTGCTGCACATCCATTTAGAGTGAAGTTCTATCTTCTGCTAAGTGTTGGTTAGAAAAGAGGGTGGGAGGCAAGAGCTATCTCCCTACAACATGGTTGTTACAATCAAACCACTTCTTTACAGGAGAAATGCCGGGGGAAACCCCGAAACCCGAGTGACGGCAAGGGAAGACAAGCATTCAAATCAATATGATTGATAAGTGAGCTTCGATTTTATTCCAGCATATAGCAGTTTATATAGAGTTACAAAGCATATGTACTATATCACATCTCCATAACACCACCCCTTTGTGGTTAGCCACAATTCTTTCTTCTCCATTTATCAAGCTCAGGCATCCAGCCCTTCATCCTGTCTGCTACACAGATGTACTTCAAAGACACACAGCTGCACTTCAAGGACACATTGACCTGAGGACACTGCTAATAATAGTACGAGCAGAGTACGAACAGAACAAAATGGTTCTCGGCCTAGTGCCTGTTTCTCTTAGCATGGTGTCTGCTTGTACAATTCTTGGAGTGAGCAGTGTCCTTGCTCATCCAACCATTCCTCAACAGAGCAGTACAATATTTATTTTCCCTATTGCATCCAACAGAATTTATACCCGCTCTCACTGAGAGATCTGTGCAGCATGAAGCGTGCATCAGCTGATTTTCACTTGTACTTCATATCAGTTACAAACTCAAAATGACCTCTGAACCCTTCTCTTCAGCTCTGGTGTTCCACAGCTTCAGCAGCACGTTTTTGCTGGCAGTGATGCAAATCTGAACCTCTCTTAATGAAATTATGATCCATTAGCATCTTGGCATAATTAATCATTATAGGCAGTTCTTCAACTACAAAACTTGAAGATAGAAAGTTGGATTTTAGGCATTTAAGTCTCTTTATTACACAAGAAAAATGGAGGTTATGCTTAAAAAATTGTGGATCCCATAAGGAATGGTGTGCTGCTCCCTCATACTAACAACCAGGGAATCCTTGCTGGAGATGTGAAGGTTGGGGAAAGCCTTGGCTGCAGTGACCACGAGATGGTGGAGTTCAGTATCAGGTGAGGAAAAAGCAGGGCAGCAAATAAGATTGCAACCATGGGCTTCAGGAGAGCTGTCCTGCTGCTCAAGGATCCGAGGTGAAGCTCAAGGTGGGCTCCTTCAGGGAGTGGATTATGAGTGAGGCTGAAGACCTCGTAGCAAACCAAAAAAGCTGCTAGAACTTGATGAATTCCTTAAGGAACCTATCCTGAATAGCTATGATCTCACTCAGATCTGTTTGGACATGAACCTCCCAGTGACTGACCCAATGCTTCTCACAGACATGATGGCCTAGATATGGGCCAAATATGAAAAGGTAAAAATTGCAAAACTGTGAACAGACCTTTTAGGGTACCAAAGTGTTTGTGATGGCCAGTGGGATGCTGAAGAGCAACTAGCAGCTGGTGGACATCACTGAGAAAGTGAAACCAGAAATAAGTTTGGAGGGAATTGGCTGATGTGGTTGCCAAAACACTCTTTGTGGTATTTGAAAAGTCATGGCAGTCAGGTGAAGTCCTGGATGACTGGAGAAAGGGAAACATCATCCTGGCTTTTAAAAATACAAAGGAGGTCCCTGGCAACTACCGACCTGTCAGCCTCACCCTCTCTTGCCTGGGAAGATCATGAATCCAGATCCTCCTGGAAGCCATGCTAATGTATATGGAAAACGAGGTGATTTGGGACAGCAAGCACACTGTCACCAAGGCTAAGTCCTGTCTGACCCATCCAGTAGCCTTCTGTGATGGAGTGACTACATTAGTGGACAAGGGAAGGACTACAAATGTAATTTATCTGGATTTCTGTAAAGGCTTTGACACAACAGATCCCCACTATTTCCCTCTCTCTAAATTGGAGAGACATAGATTTGATTTGAGTGGGCAGATTGTGCAGCCCTGCCAAGAAGGACTTGGGGGTGCTGGTGGATGAGAGACTGGACATGACCCAGCCATGTGCACTGGGAGCCCAGGAACCCAAACGAATCCAGAGCACCATGGGCAGCAGGTGAGGGAGGGGATTCAGCCCCTCTGCTCTGCTCTGCTCTGCTCTGCTCTGCTCTGCTCTGCTCTGCTCTGCTCTGGTGAAACCCACCTGCAGTGCTGTGTCCAGCTCTGGGGACCCCAGCACAGGGAGGACTTCAGCCTGTTGGAGTGAGTCCAGAGGAGGCCACCAAGATATCAGAGGGCTGGAGCACCTCTCCTATGAGGAAAGGCTGAGAAAATGGGGATTTTTCAATCTCGAAAAGAGAAGACTTAGGGGTGATTTGTGGCCTTCCAGTACCCAGAGGGAGCCTACAAGAAAGATGGAGAGACTATTTACAAGAGCATGTAGAGAAAGGACAAGGGGGAATGGGTTCAAACTGAAAGAAAGTAGGTTTAGATTGGATATTAGGAAGAAATTCTTTACTGTAAGGATGGTAAGACACCAGAACAGGTTGCTCAGAGAAGTTGTGGCTGTTCCATCCCTGGAACAATTCAAGGCCAGGCTGGACAGTGGACTGAACAACCCGGTCTAGTGCAAGGTGTCCCTTACCCACAGCAGTGGAGCTGGAAGCAGATGATCTTCAAGGTTCCCTTCCAACCCAAACCATTCTGTGATTCTATAATTTTACTTATGTGACAAACTGACTACTGGATTTTAGAAATAAAGTTCCGCTGTCTCTGATTGCCATGAATAAAAGCTTGAAATAAGACATGGGTTTAAAAATAAGTCTCAGATATCTGAAGGAAATAAAAATAATCTAATTCTTGCTATTCTTGCTTAAATCTGATCGTAGTTAAGCCAGTCTCATGGTTCGACAGAAGCAGGAAAAGAAGCACAGCAGATTAATACATTTTCAGTGCTTGGATCACTGACGCTACGTGCATCATAACAGCCAAGATGGCAGGTAGGAGGATGGCCAGTTTGCAATATTATCAGAATATCTTTCTCTGGTACAAAAGTTCTTTGATCAGTGGAAGAGAATGTTCTTTATACATGATGTTGCAATTACTGGTCCTGGCCCAAATGCAGGGAACCTAAGAACTGATGCCCCTAAGAACATAGAAGGGAAGGGGCAGAGTCCTGAGTCCCTGCTCATGGAGAACATGTTTATTTATGACAAGAGTACTTTATATAAACTATATTTTTCAGCCAGCCAACATGTTTAAGAAAAGGATAAATTTGTGGCAAAATGTTCTGATATAAAGTTTATTTCCTGCAAATACACTTATTAATCTAAACTACAGAATGTATAAAAATGCTTCTGCAATCTGTGCAAAATACATCATAGAGTAATGCAGGAACTAGGCATCAGTGTCTCAGCATCTCCCTAGAGATCCTGAAATTAATAGCTATATTTATAACTAAATTATATTCTGAATCTTAGCAATGGCAAGGGATGTTATGTATGAACTGAGATGTTGCTATTCTAGTGAGATACTGTCTCACTAAAGAAGGAATAGAATGCACCTTCTTAATAGAATAAAGAAGGAATAGAACTGGGTCAGCCCTAGCAAAGGCAGAAGAGGCCTACTGTTATCCCTTAAATATTTCTGAAATTTCAGTTCTTCCTTGTGGGCAAAACACTGAGGATTTATTCTGTGAAATGTAAATATTCAAAGCCTGGCGATTCTTTCCTGCTTTTGATCTCCCAGTTCTAAATGTACCTCACAGCTTGCAGGCACAGTGTCCTGTCACCTGTCTGTCCCCTTCCCTTATTCCCATCAAACAGCAGTCCCTGAAGGGTGCAAGAAGTACTGTGGAGAATGGTCTTAAGCCTCCCTGGCGCATGAGACCCGCTGACAGGGCCAAACTCAGGCTGTTGCAGGATCAGTAGAAGTGGGTGATTAAAGAATGGTACTGACATTGCCTTCATCCCAGCTTCATCTTTCTTGGATTCTCTCAAGAGACAGAAGTTATCAGAATAATCTGAAGTGCTCTAACACTCAACATAACACTGAAGGGTAAGTCAGTGTGTTACAGATGAGGAATTGTCTACCTTTTATCATCTATATGCTCCATTCACTTCTGCAGGTGTAACAATGCATCCATAACAATTTATTTCATAAACATAGAAGTCTATTATACAGGATTTGCTAGCACATCCTATAGTATGCTGAATTAGCTTGAAATTTAAGAAGACTTCACACATTAGGAGAAAAGGTGTAATGGGTGGCCTTTTTGAGCTGCTTGTCATTTTGAATTCAAAGTCACAGTAGAGCAGCCTGGGTGACATCAGATACTGCCCTCAATTCTTTTCTCACCATACTCATCACCACAGGAAATTTACCACCCCATCACCTAAACAGCATGAGTGTTCAGCTAAGATTTTCATTTCTTGTAGCAATTTCCTGTTGGGTGTTATTCCTCAGCAAGGCATGGGATGGGAATGTAACTAGGTCACCTTTCCAGACAGCCATCACAGCTGAAGAGAGGAAATGCTGTGCCTGAGATAACATTCAGGGAGCAGCAGAGAGAAATTATTCCTAGTCGTCAAGTTCTCCACCAATCTTTACCTCACCTCCTGTTCCCTAGCTTTCCCTACCATAGCTTCACCCAGCTACAGTTTAGTTAATGATATCATGGTAATCTATTCTCAGAATTAAAGGACCTTTTCAAGCTCTGCTGATCAAAATTGTTATCTGTCAAGAATTTCCGATACATAGAGAGTTGTGTGAAAATACCCTTCAGGCTGGACAGGTAATTACAACAATACATTTCTAATGAATGCTATGCGAGAATGCTATGGGAGGGAACCACAAACCCCAACCATTTCCACCTGCTTTGAACAGCCATTATAGAACTCCCTAAAACAAGCCTAAGAGACTGAAGGTGAAAGGTTGCTGGAGTTCTTCAATTTCTTAGCCTTTTTTGAGAAGCAAAACGAAGGTTGAAATCAAGGATAAATGCCAAACAACTGTTGGGGTTTTTTTTCAATTTCAGCTTGCTTCAAATTCAGGCTACTGCCTATAATGTCAGGGTGCTGGAATGAGATGATCTTTAAGGTCCAATCTAACCCAAACCATTCTGTGATTCTCTGATTCTTCTGACTTGTAAGTAAAGCTGCTTCTTGTCACTGTGGCAGCCCCTGGGGCTACGCCAGGGGGCTGCTCCCTGCTGTGGAGAGGGGGCCACAGGTGAGCTGCTACAGTGTAGCAACCTTGGGAGGGGGGGAGAGAACGGGAGGGCCCCAGCAGGCTCTGTAGCCTCCTGCAGACTCCCCTCCAGGGATTGGTTCTTCCTCTGAACCCCAGATTTCTAGATCCCCGGCACGTCACCGCACAAAAACACTGCCATGGGGCTTTGCGGCCTCAAGCAGATCGCTTCCCTCTGGTTGGTAGTTATCCTACCTCCTGGTTTTCCGGTTCTGTGATTGGTCATTTTTTGAAACTCCATGCGATTGGATGATTCCTTGATTCCTGTTGTGATTGGTCCAAGTTCTTGTCCCCGCCCTCAGTTGTGTGTATGAAAAGAGAGCCTGAGCGGCTTGCCCCAGTCTGCTCCTGGAAGCCTTCATTAAAGGATCTCTGGGAAAAGGACCCGTCTCGCTCCTGCCTTGTGTCGCCTGCTGCGGCTGTGCCCCGTCCTAAACTCCCCGCTCCGTCGTGGAACACCTCGGCTAGCTAGAGGCACTGCCACTGCTGGGGGTGCAGCCTCCACCGCCTGCCTGAGATGCAAGGTCGGCTGTTGCTGCAGCTTAGGAGATCCGACTGATCGCCTTCACTCCTAGTCGGACAAAAGCAACATTGTAGCCACTGACAGCAGAGTAAGGAGGCGGCACACCGGTCTCTTGCAATCTCGAGTTTATTGTACCAATCCAGAGGGACTACTGCTCTCGAGGGGAAAGAGAGAGAGAGAGCCCCGAACCGAGGAGTACTGGGGGTTTTAACTGGGGGTGGAGAATAGGGAAGGGTCAGGTCCCGGGCCAATGGGAATAGGGTAGGGTGTGGTGATGGGGATGAGGGATGCAAACAACAACCAGTCAACAAGGGATTAGGGAGGGACTGCCTCAGGCTGACCAATCACCCGACGCCCTTCCGAGCACCTTCCAGACGAAGGCAGGCGGGCACGAGTGACTGGCACAGCACAGAGGGGAGGAGGGATGGGAATGACAGGGAAGGTGCGGGAACAAAAGCAGGGCAACACAGGGATTGACAAAACTAGGGAGTGTGTATAACAAGGGAACAAACCAAACATCTTAGGGGGAGAAACAGAGCAAACCACAAAACACAACACAACAGCCTGCCGTCCCTGGAATGCAGATCGCCTTAGGAACTGCAGTCTGAGAGCTGAAACCACTTGAGCTGAAATCACTAGAGCTGAGAATACTGCCTTAAAGGGATTGTCTTTTTCAAGACATACCCCTGAGGTCAGACTGCAGCTCGACCAAAGGCACTGCAGACAGGGAAAGGCTGCGGGATCAGAATATCAGACCGACCTCTGCATGTCACTACACATAGTTCCTGGAAAAAAAAAACCTGTTCCTTCATTTATTTTTATTCCTCCTTTCACTTTATGAAGTTTTGCTCCATGACAGGGAGCAAAATGATAGTGTGCTGTCAGCCAAGTGGAAAGGTGTAATTTTATGGACCACTTCTCTGTGGAATGGGAATGATGAGGTAGGAAATAATAAGTCTCTTATAGCACATGGCTTCTATAGCAGTATAGCTCTGAGGGAAGAGGGGCTTATGCAAAACTGTTGCTTTAAAAAAGGTCGAATAGGGAGATAAAGGCTTCCCATCAAAAAGGCTTTGATTATGTGACAGCAGTGCTTCGCATCTGCCCATTGAAAGAGTACAAGAGTACAGGGAATATTGAAGTACCTTCTGAGCCAATAATAAGTAGAGGTAACATGAAAGTGACTGGGTAATTGCATCAGAAGTTTGCAATTAATGACCAATATCTGTCTAAAAGCAGTAGGAGAAGATGTTAATCTTTTGCATTTTATACAATACCAGGAAAAAAATAAGTACAGTTTGCTTTTAACATTGCCACTAAAAATGTTATTGTTAATACAATAAAAATATGTTTCACTCAGCTTTCACTTAAGAATCAAGTGCGCAAGCACTAATTGTAAACTAAGGCCTGTTCTCTGTAGCTTTTTAAAACACAAAAAGAGCAACACTGCAGCTGTAGGATGATGCCTGAGACCACAGCCCGTTTGTGTGGGAGCAGAACACATTTAGATTCCCTGACAGAAGTCAGATCAAACATTCAAATGAATTCTTTGGACAATATCCAAAATGATCTCCTGCATTTCGAGATAATAGAATTGCCAGTGTAAATCATACTAAAGATGGATTAGACTGCAAATTCTGTTAATACATCTGGTGGGTGACACACATCAACTATGAGCAGTGACAAGCAAACACTTTATCCTATGTCTGTAGAGGCTAAATCTGGCTAGATTTATTTGCAAGTGTGTTTGTAGTTGTAAGACATTCAAAGGTGGTCAGGAAATGACTGAAGTGGCTGAGAATTACACCAGGGCAGGGCACAGTATTTTTTGGTTGTAGCTATGGGTTATTCTCCAATATACAAGTTGATAATTGTGGTTTATTTTAAATAACTGATTTCTAATAATTTTTTCCATGTTACTAGCAAAGCAAATTTTAGATTAGGTCTAAGTGAGAAACACTTTCTATAAGCAATGTTCTTCTTTTGCACTAGCATATAGATAACAAGGTCCATTAAACATAACATGAAAGACCAGATGAGTGTAAGACAGAACCTCCATTTTGTCAAGCTTTATTCCTTGTGAAATCAGCTTTTCTGTTTTCAAAAACCATAAGGATATACTACTGTCATCTAAGATCTTAGTCATACTAATGCAACACATGATGGAATTACTTTCCAACTGCAGAGTGGATGTCATATAGAAAAGGGAAGGATGGAAGGAATGAGGGAGGGCAAGAGGTAAATCTGACAGATATATCTTCAGAACTATTTTGAAGTTCTGAAGATTTGATTAATGTTAGTAAAAGGCTAACAAGTTGTAGTGGTTTCACGTTCACAAATTTTGCCCTTCTGTGAGATAATTATTAGGAGGGAATAAAAGCAAAGCAGGCCTAAACTTAAGAGTTACAAATATAGTTTATTCACACACACACACTAAAGAATGAAGAAAAGAAAGGAAAAAAATTTGAAATTTCAAAACCCTTCTCTTCCCCCCACAATCTATTAACTTTCCCACAAACAAAATCTGTGCAGCTCTCTGGGACAGGAGCCTCCCTTGACCTCTCATGGACACCCACCACAAGAAAAATCCAGCCCTCCCAGTGGCTTTCATGTCACAATCTACAACTGCCTGCAAATTCTGCAGATTGTACAATCCCACCCAGAGCAGCCTTTCCCTGGCTACATGTGGGCCTCTCAGCTGGTTTGGGGTAACATTTCAAAATGCTTATCTAGTGTCTAATGAAGATTCTCTCAGTCCACGCTTTGACTAGAACCAGAATTCCCCAAAACTACCAAGAAGTAGTCCATTTTCTCCATGCTCCTGCAAGAGAAGTCCAGCTAAATTGGCCACTCCTCCATCCCTCCTTCCAACAGCTTTCCACTTCTTCCATTCATGCT
>WAAE01016520.1:0-30949 GCA_013400495.1 Nicator chloris | reverse complement strand
CTCATCCCGCCAGCAATGGGGCCCGGGGGACTGCCCCGCAGGCTCCGGCGGGACTGCCCAGCCCCCTTCCCTGCCAGCCGCTGCAGCACCGGGCACAGCGGTGCCAACCCGGCCAAGCCGCAGCCCCCTCCCCCTCTCTGCCCACCCCCCCATTGCCAGCTGGGGGGAAAGAGAGAGAGAGGGGCCCACTGGCCCGGGCCAGGCCAGGCTAGCAGAGCAGCAAGGCCTGGCCATCAATCCACACCCAGGGGGGGCCTGAACTTGGCCAGCTGGAAAAGCAAAAGGGCAGTCTTCCTGAGTTCGCTAAGATTTAACCCCATCCGTGTGTTCAGGGAGACGTACTTCCTGAGAGGTCACTTCCTGTCCCAAACTACCACACAAGTGAAAAATCAGATGCAACTCACTTGGACTATATTGTGCACAATCACCAAGCGAGTGATTGTGGTAAATTAGAATTCCACTCCTGTGTCTTGGACACAGAAGCATTTTAAACAGGCCTTTCTGTAACATTACAAAAAATTTTAACAAGGTCCTGAAAAGGAACCTTTTAGCTCCAGATGACCTAGACTTGTCTTCACAAATTTTTGCCATATAATATTCTTGGTGTTATAGTATATTTTGTCTTTGAACCACACGTTTTAGTGATGCATACAAACCACTACACAGCAGACTAAAAATACAATATGGAGTAAAAGTTACACACCATTTTTGTCAGCTGATTCTATGCGCTTATCTGAAGAACAAAACAATGTTAGTGGGAGGAAAGAGATGACTGCTATTAGAGTAATGAGTTATACTTCCATAAATTAAAAGTAAGAAGTCTACAGGATATTGCTATAGTTAAAACAGGATATACTGCTTCTAGGAGTCCTTGAAGATAAAAGTAGATATTTAGTTTACTTCATTTTGTTCTTCTGAAGATTCAAAACATTACCTAGGGATTAAAGTCTATACTTAAAAAAAAAATCATGTGACAAACAACCAGTGGTGCTTCCAATGGTCACATCTATTTTCTTTCCTCTCCATATATCAACAGGTTGTGAACAATACCCTGTAAAGGAAGCAAAGAGCTATTCACCACTTTCTGATATCCATACAGAAAAATGAGTATAACTTCTAAACAAAAAATTCATATACCTAAAGAGCATGATGGAACCGCCTTTTAGTCACTGACCCATTGTCATGGGTTAACACAGTTTGGTTTTTAGTTAAGGGAGAAACAGTTCTTTGTAACCCTGCAGGGACCTGTTACTTCCTGTGGAAGGGAGAATGACCTATTGGAAGTAAGATTTAAATACTGACATATTGTTTGACCATTGAGGAAGCTGGATACAACTTTGAGAATATACATATAAAGATGACATTGTGTGCAGGGCAGCCCTTCTTCTTCCAGCTGACCAGCAGGTGACATCGGCTGTGCAGGCGGTGGGGCCGGGCCAGGCCCTGTCACCCTGTCCGGGTGGCTGAGGGCGGGCCGGGGCCGGGGTCCGAGGAGCAGCTCTCCCCAAAAGGGCCGTGCGTTCGGGCACCCCCTCCCCATCAGCCGCCGGCGGGGGAAGGGAAATAGTCGCTGGGCCCTGATGTCATCTGTGGGCCCGGTTGGGCTGGGCACACCCCAACTGAGACCGGAGGGGTGGGGAAGGAAGTGTTTATGACCTGGCGTGGTGGATTTTTGGACTGCCCAGGTGCTCTGATCTCTTGGCCGAGTTTCCCCCCGCCACCCGGTGTGGCTTTGAACACCAAGCGGCCCGGCCGCCACTACCAGAGATTACGTGACCATCTGCAGGCCCTGGGAGAGATGAGATGATTAACTGTTTCCTCACAGCATTGATCCTTCTCCGAAAGAAACAATTAACAGAGTGATTTAACATAGAGAGAGCATGAGAATGAACTCAGCGAAAGAACTGATAAAGACTATTGGAAGAAGGGATTGAGGAGCAGACATTTTTTTAGCTGGACTTCTCTAGTGAAAGCCATAGAGAAAATGGACTATTTCTTGTAATATATTAATGCTGTTTGGGGGAATGCTGATTCAGGTCAAAGGTTGTGGATTGATGTAATTAAGATTTTAGTGGGAATTTTGATATTTAGCCCTTTGCTCCTAGGGTAAAAGGAGGTCTCAGCTTAAGATAGACGGAGATGAATATTAGAAAGAAGCCCCTCACGCCTGGGGAGAAAAAGAGGTCTTCTGTTTTCCTTTGAGAATGGAGACAGTTTCAGAGATAGTAAAAAGAGAATCTTTGGTTTATACTAGATGGAAGCGTTCTTAAATAGTACCACAAATATGCTGAGAGGCCTATAAGCAGCCAATAGAAAAGCTGCTAATAGATGAGATTGCAAATTCTGCCAAATTTCTGGGCTGTTGCAGGTTTGTGACATTAGGTGCCACCAGGCTGTTTGTTTCCTTGCTGCAAATATCTCCATGAAACTCTAGAGAAACTCCTCTCCCAAAGTGATGGAGGATTGTTTTTAAATAGTGAAACTGACTGAGAATTACAAATTTTGACTCTCTATGTTGTTTGTGGGAAAATAAACAGTTTGGGGGGGGGGATGGAGAAGTGTTTTGAAGTTTTTTTCCTTCTTTCATTCTTTTAGTGCGTGAATAAACTATCTTTTGTAACTTTTAAGTAAGTTTAGGCCTGTTTTGCTTCTTTTCTCCTAATCATGTTGCACAACAGCAGAGTAAACACTGAAACCATCACAAAATTGGTGCCATGACTCAGATTAGTCAAAATTGGTGAACGAGAAACCACTACACCTATTTACAGTTTAAATTACAATTACCATGGGAGAGACTCCTGACAAATGTTTGGAAGACAAAGTAGTGGGGAAGAGATTCTTGCAGAGTCCATATTTATAAAATCTGTCCAGCTTCTTTGGACAAAAGGCATTATCATAGAATCATAGAACGGCTTGGGTCGGAAGGGACCTTGAAGACCATCCTGTTCCAACCCTCACCATGGGCAGGGACACCTTCCACCAGAGCAGGCTGCTTGAAGCACTATCCAGTCTTGCCTTGGACACTTGCAGGGATGGGCCATGTCTCTGGACAACCCGTTTCAGTGCCTCACCACCCTGACAGTAAAGACCTTTTTCCTCATATCTAATCTAAACCTACTCTTTTCAATGTGAACCTATTTCCCCTCATCTTGTCACTACATGCTCTTGTAAATAATTTTGTGTCATCCTTTGTTTAAGTTCCCTTCAGGCACAGGTATATGAAATTTATATATTCAGGTATATTAAATATTACTCAAAATTTAGGCACAAGTACTACAAACACTGTTTTTTGTGGTTACAAATACATGCTTTTTGTGGTTCACAAATGAAACAGAAAGAAAATTTTCACAAAGTTCACAAAGAAAATGAACAGTTTCTTCTTGGCAAAATCAGTTACTAGAACTCAGTAAAACTGAGAAACAGAAATAAACAAACAAGGTTTGTGCTTAGTCTTGTTCACATTTGGGCTGCAGAGACTTGTGAATGTAATCATTGTTCTGCTAAAGTCAAAGGAATAGCTGTCATATTTATTCATATTTACAATCTTAGATTAAGGACAGAACATCTCCAACAGTACAATCTAAAGGACTAAAAAAATTAACTGCTATTGCTGCAAGTGTTGAGAACTAGGACTGAGGATCAGGCACAGCAATTTCTTTCATCAATGACACTTTTCTTGGAGAAAAAGGTCACATTATTATTTTAACTCAACTAGAATTTTTTGTTTGCTGCTTTTATTTTCTTCAATACTATGATATTTTCAATTTAGAAGATTAAAAATACATACAAGCTCTCTTGCTTCAGAAACTTTAAAGTAAAAGCAGTTCAAGATCGCAAAATAAAGTTTTTATTCCTCAGAAACAACAAATTGTTGCTATTCCTGAAATGAAAGTCATATCTTCTGCAGGCTATTTCAAAAGCAAAGCAAATATTTCTTTCATGCCTTCTTTAGAAGGCAAATCATAAAGCCAGCAGAAAATAGAAGCAATTGGAATATATAAGCAATTTAGAGACACTTGTTTAATCTCAGTAATTACCTATTCACAGAGGCAGGATTGGTTTGAAAGGGCTATAGATATTTTTCTATTTAAAACTTAAAAGAATTTCCTGAGACATGTTAAATATAGGATAAATGTCATCTCTCTTCTGTCAAAATCATACCAAGATAAAGAACAGAATATGGTCAGATAATATTTTCTGCTGCAGTCACAGCAGATGAACATCTCAGAGCTAATTTTTTTCTGTTCACATGTATACAAATCTTGCTCATTTCACTGAATTTCCTTCTGTCAGACAAAGTGATGTCAGAAAGCAACCTTGTCAGTGATTTTCTGAACAGCACTTCTTGAAGTGGTTTTAGAGTTCTGGAACATCAAGAAGCTGCAGTTTTAAAGCTATTTCCTCTTTAGATTTTTGTGTGTGTTTTGGGTTTTTCAGTCAGATTCCATTGTATTTAAATACATGCTCAGTCTTTCACTCTTTCATTGGGCATCTCAATCAGCTTGGGAAAGTCAGATGAATTTGTTCCAAGGGAGCAGGAATAAACTTCGGAGAACTGAGATATTCACAGCACAAAATGGCACTTGGCTGGGCAAGTTCTAGATCACTCTGGGCAAAATTAACAAATTCCAGTGCTTGAAGAACAAGAATGTGAATGATAGACAACATCAGGCTACTTTAGAGACAACAATAACCTAGCTGTGGAAAGGCTGGTCTTCTTGGCTTCCAACTTTTTGATCAGTTTTGGCCCTAAGGAATTTTGTCTTCAGGGTGGCACCTAATGTGAACCCTTAATGAAGGACATATGGCTCACAGAATCAGGTTGTAAGCATGCAGGACCAGCTGGCACACCTGAGAGCAAAGCTGAAACCAGGCCCAGGTTTGGCAGTCACAGATTTCATGTCAGGGCATGACCTCCTCCCAGGCTGCTGCATCTAACACAAACTAGATAAAGCAACACCTTTACCACCGTTTTCTATTTATGAACTTGGCATATTCATATAACTAAATACATGAAAAAGGGAAGAGAAGGGAAAAAGAGAGGAGAGGAGAGGAGAGGAGAGGAGAGGAGAGGAGAGGAGAGGAGAGGAGAGGAGAGGAGAGGACTGGGAAATACCTTTTATGTCTTTGGTGGCAGCAGCTTTTATTCAGTATTTTCGTTCCCTAGGCAAAATTCAGCTTGATGGCAATGGCAATATGGGCAGGAAGTGGGGAAGAGGAAATGAGGAGATGCCTGAAGAAAACCATGAGAAATTCTTGAAAGGGGTGAGAAGACCAAGGGGCTGTGAGGCATGCAGGGGAATCCCCCTGCTTTTTGGGGTTTTTGCAGGGGTCTTTTGGTGGGCTTTGCCGAGGAATGCTGAGTGATGACAGTATGACTCTGGAAAGCTTTGAGATACAGTAGACCACAGGGGCTCTGCCTTGACCTACTTTCCTCTTCCTTAGCTCCCCTGAACTATGGGTCTCGTCACCTCTCCCGTAACACAAAAACCCTATCTTGTCCTTGGCAACTACTTACATTTTTGCAAATTTTTCAAGGAAAGAAGCAACAACACCCACTCCTCTCCACTCATGGTGGTGCAGAGGTATTAAAAAAAAAGATGAACCCTAGACCTAGGAGACAGGACTAGAGGGGAAACTTCTGGAGGCACTGGAGATCAGTGGATAGGTACTGACAGTGATTGCTTTTCCACAAGGGGCCACTTGGTAGAGCAGTCATAATTGCCCTTCTGGACCAAATTCCAGAAAGAAAACCCAAGTTTTCTGCATTGCAAACTCTGTGTCCCAAAACTTAATCTGCCTGTGCCTCAATTCAAATGAGGTAAAAGTGTCTTATCTACTCATCTCAAAAAAGGTGCTGTAAAAAGCAAAATAGCATGTACAGTTAGTGAGGAAATAAGTAATGATGAGCACTAAAGTAAAAGTCCACCAGGAAATTAAATTACAAAAGCAAAATCTGAAGAGGTAACAAATGCTCCACTGGGGCACACACTGAACAGGAATGAGCAAACAAATTAGTGAAGAGTTTCTCTTTTGGTAAACATTAATTGCTATGTACCTAAAATGTGGTAGAATTCCAAGTGGAAGCAAAGATGATAGTGCATATATATGATAGGTATGTGCAGTGCAAAACTGTGCTTGAGTCTGAGGGAGGAAATTAGGTAGGCACACGCCACCTCCTGGCATTTCTTAAACAGAGCTTGTGACTTATTTATGTACTGCCCACATTGTAACTTTGCAGGAAAATGCAAATCTGATGTATATGCCAAATAATAATGACTGCAAAAAATAGAAAAAAAAAATTACATCTACACTGTATTTTCAAAACAAAATCTGCAGATTTTTCTCCATGTAGCATTATTTCAAAATGTATCTAAAAAGTCAGAGTGGGCTAAACATTATAATACAGCTGAAAAAAATCTTCTGGACTTACCTGCAGTTGGAACAGGGAGGAATTTATTTTTTAAAATATATGAAATTATGTGAGTTGACCCAAGACATTCATTAGCTACCCTTAACCCCAGTATTTCAAGTTAGCCAGCATTTCCTACAAAGATGAGGTATCAGCAGAGAGGCAGTGGATTCCTGTGCCTTGGTGTCTGTTCCTAGCACAGGAGGGAGAATGCTGTAGTGAGCATAGATTGTGCATGTCAGCCAAGAGGGGTTCCCAGGTTCTGCTCTCCCAGTGCCACTCCCAGTGTCACTCCAGTGCTCATTGTCCCCTCTGCTCAGTCCCAGTCTCCTCCTTGTACTTCTGGCTTTTGCCCCAGCCCAGGTCTTCTCTCTAAACACATCTTATTTCCTGACATAAGGTAAAGAAACCTGAGAAATGTTTTGGGATAGAAAGGGGTGAATATCCTACTTAGTTTCGATACTCTTAAAATAGTCAATATCTTACTTCCCTAACATAATTTTATGTCCAGTTTCCCAAGACTTATTCCTGCCTAATTTTTTTATTTTATGTATTTCCTGGGAAGTATTTTTAACATCCTAAACCAGTGGGCAAATTGGCATTAGGTCAGCACAACTCAATTAATTTCATAATCTTCCTGCCAGTTCACACAGGCTGAGAATCTGGCCCACTGTGATAGGAAATTAGGTCTTTTTTTACTCAGTGGAGGCTGTCACCAACAGGCCATTTAGAAACTTATTTGGTTATTTGTATGGATGTGACATATCTTTATCCAAAAGGTATTAACAGGAAAACATTTTTTTTCTGTGAACAGTGGAACGAGTAAATCTTGATTTTGCGTGGGTTTGCAAACCTGTACCTGTACCTGCACTGTGATAATTCAAATTCCTCTCTTATTTTCATCATGATTGCATTCCATGAGATTTTAGTAGCCCCCCCCCACACACACATTCCCTCACTGTCATCTGGGAAGAAAGAAAAGAAAGAAGCTTAGTCAGGCCTGGCTTGGGGTTATATCTGTCCTGTCTGCTGTTGGTTGTGTCTGTAGCTCTTAGGCACAGCATGGCCAGGCCAAAAACCACAAAAAAATACTAAGCTCATGTGAGGCTTTTTTTTTTCTCAGTAAGGTCAGGAATTCATTTCACCTTTGCCTACCATTTTAGAGACTTTCACAAAACCTCCAGAACCATTTTACCTGTGAGACTTCTATCATTGTCTAATGTGGCTAAAATTGATCTTTTGGTTCCCAGCTTGTTAGACTGGTCAGTGTGATTGCCAAAGCCTTAGAAACCAAGAAAAAGAAAAAAGATGTTATGGGACATAATGTGCATTATTTGTTGTCAGTACTTTAAAAGACACAGAATAAATAGGTTTTGCACCAAAAGCAAAGATTCTTGGAGCACATTCAGTCTTTTCTAGTGGGTTTTAATTGGTTCCCCAAAAAAATACAATCTAGCCAAGACTGAAAATGGAAGAGAATAATTAGATTCTATTTTTGAATGTTATGGTAATCAAAAATTTTGACACTATTTTCCTGTTTTACAGCAAAGGGAAGAGAACACTTCAAGTGAAGAGCCACAGAATATGCCAAGGTACCTCAGCAGCTCAGTAGAATGGAGTAGGAACTTGACTAATACATAAAGCCACAGATTTTGGTGCATAAAATACTGCAGTGTGATCACCTGTGCACATGCCTAGCTCTCTTTACAGATAGGGTTTCAGGAAATCTGAGTTTCTCATGGAATGTTTGAGGCATGCCATTGCCATCCATTCCTTTGATGAAAGCTCTGTACTTCATTCTCCTTCTGCTCCCAGTTAGACAAATTAAATTTTAATCACACAGACGTCACTTGAATATGGTACTATAACCCCATTTACTTGTAGAAACACTGCCTGTTCTAAAAATAAAATCTACCAAGATTGCTTCAATCTGCCAGAAGAATCATAGACACTCCTGATGACAGAAAGGATGCAAAGTACGTAATCTAATAGAATATTTCCTCTGAATAATTTTGTTGCAAAGCATCTTTAAGGCAATTAATGACTTCAGAATGAAACCTCTGTGAATCATAAACTATTATTTGTTACCAAATACATATGTGTGTAGATATATGTCATATGAGAACCTTTCTTACTCTCTTGAAGATTCTGTAATACTGACATGATGTGGAATTAACTCTCCAACTATATATGGCCATCATTTTGAAAGGTATGTGGGGATTTGGGCTGAAATTTTAAGATTTTTGCTCTGAAACATCCACAAGACTTTTCTGTCAGTGGCTGCTCAGCACTTCCTGGGAATTTCTAAAAAATGTAGTAGTTCCAATCTATTTTTGTTGTCCCTCTGACAGCTGTCATTCCAGTGAGCAGAGCTGTCACTGAGAACTCTCACTTGAGATGAGATTGGGGAAAAAAACGGATATCAACCAGGAACTGCTGGATGGTCTAGAGTGCACAATTGGCATGAACTCTCTGCTTTGCTTTTCACGGCTGGTTAATATCGTCAGTTTGCATCCACCATGGCTCCTGACAAATTAACAATGACAGAGTGAAAGTCCTAACACAGGCCCTGGGGATTTTATCTCTGCAGTTTAACAATGCTCTAATGGGTTGACCTTGGCTGGACGCCAGGTGCTCACCAAGCTGCTCTATCACTCCCCAGTAGGGCAGGGGAGAGAAAAATAAGATGGAAAACAACTGTGAGATAAGGTAGTTTAGGGTCTGTGAGTGCATAACCAAAGGGAAACAAAAATTGATCTCTACTTCCCTTTGGTGATCAATGTTCAGCCACTTTCCAGGAAGCAGGGCTTCAACAGGTGGAGCAGTTGCTCTGGAAGCAAACGTTAAATAACAAATGCTCCCCATTCCTCCTCCCTCCCTTAGCTTTTATATCTGAGGTGATGTTATATGGTATGGAATATCCCTTTGGATAATTTGGGTCACCTGGCCTGCTTGTGTCCCCTCCCAGGATCTTGCTCACTCCCAGCGCCTTGATGGGGGAGCAGGGGAGGAATGTTAGAGAGACAGCACAGATGCTGCCAGCACTAGTCAGCATTAGCCAAAATACCACAGTGTTGTCAACACCCCTCCAGCTAACAATGCAAAGCACAGCACTGTGAGGGCTGCTATGGAAAAATGAACTCTGCCTCAGTCAGACCCTATACAGTCTCCAACTCTTATTCAATACCATTTGAGTCATATTAAAATCCCACATAATTTATATATCTTCCAAATGTTCCATTCTATTTATTTCTCATTACTGGAATCCATTCTTACCCACACATACAACTTAAAGTACTTCCCTAAACCATCTCCATACCTAACACAGATTTCATTTACCTCTATCCCCCATCCTTTTACAGATAAATATCATTTTGCCATTTCATGGGCTTCCTTCACCCATCCAGATCCATGATTTGGGCTCCATTTCCTCAGGATGGGTGGTCAGGATAGGAGAAGCAGCATGCTTGATTATTGGCCGCTGACAGCAGTCTGGCTCAAGTCATCGCTGCATTCTCCTTGTTCCTCACAATATTCATTCTCATCGGTTCATGTCGTTCCTCCTACTTTACTTCCTACAACCTAAAATTTACACCAGAGTTTATTTTTCCCCAAAGATTAAGTCTCCTTGAAGTACACACTGGGTCACCCCATCCTTCTGCATTACCCACCAAGTACATCCACAACCCCATGAATGGGTCTGCCTTGTCTCATGGGAGGAGAAATCCACACCGACTTCTCCAACCCCTTCCCTATGTGTAGTACAGGGACTTTATCTCCTCCCACAGTGTTTAGGGGTTTAGTCTGGGCAGGACCATGGTGGTTTGCAGTGTTGACCAGTCAACTGGTTTCTGATACATTTGTATCCCAGTGCTTCCATGTCCCATTACCTAATGCTTCTAACATAGTCTTCAGCAGTCCATTATATCTCTCAATTTTTCTAGCGGCTTGTGGGTGATATAGGATGTGAAACATCCAATCAATGCCATGTTTCTTTGCCCAGGAGTTGATAAGGTTTTTCAAAAGTGAGTCCCATTGTCTGACTCAGTTCTCTCTGGGGTACCACGTCACCACAAAATGTGTCTCTCGAGGCCTAAGATGGTGTTTTGAGCAGTGACATGGTTTACTGGACATGTTTCCAGCCAGCCAGTTGTTGCCTCTACCACAATGAGGATGTAGCTCTTGTCTTGGTGTGTTTGTGGCAGTGGTCCAATGTAATCAATTTGTCAGGGCTCATCATATCAGAAACCCACCCATTGTCCTCTGTTCCAAAGAGATTTCACTTGCGTGGCTGGCTTGATTGCAGCACGTTTTACATTCCTGAAAAATGAGTGTGATGATTTCTGTGGCCAGGTCCACCCCTCGATCATGAGTCCTTTAGGTGGAATCCCTTCTTACATGTCCTGATGCTTCATGGGCCCATCAGGCTACAAATAGCTCAACGTTTTGCTCCAAGTCTATACCCACCTGGGCTATTTCAATTTTGGCAGCCTTAGGTACCCGTTCATTGTTTTGATGTTACTCAGTGGCACGACTTTTGAGCACATGAGCATCTACATGATGTATCCTTCTTACACAGGTATAAAAGCATTATCAACTTTCTATCATTCCTACATTATATTGTTGTTGGGGTACAACAACAATAATTTCTTTGGGATTTTTTACTTTTCTTTATTTTTTTTTTGTTAAAACTCCTTGAAGAGCTCATTCTCTTCGACCATCTAAGGCTAACTAATCATTCCTGCTACCCTTTGAACCTCCATGAGCATTTCAAACTGAAGTACTTTTTGCTGCTTGCTGCAAATACTGAACATTTGATTGCAGTCTTAGGTGACTTAGTAATCCAATCAGAAAATGTAGAACTTCTGCTGCCAAATTACTCATGCAATTCACATTTTATTATTGCCTGCTGAACAAGATGTTTCTGTCTCACATTTAGGTACTACTCAAGTGAAAGCTCTAAAAGCTCTGCTAATATAATAATCACAGAATCACAGAATGGGTAAGGCTGGAAGGGACCACAGTGGGTCATCTGGTCCAACCTCCCTGCTTAGGCAGGGTCATCCCATAGCACATGGCACAGGATTGTATTCAGATGGTTCTTGAATATCTTCAGTAAGGGAGACTCCAAAAACTCTGTGGAAAATCTGTTCCAGTGCTCAGTCACCCACACAGTACAGTTCTTCTTCATATTCAAGTGGAACTTCTTGGGCACCAGTTTCTGCCCATTGCCTCTTGTCCTATTGCTGGGCACCACTGAGCAGAGCCTGGTCCATCCTCTGACATCTCCCTACAGACACCAATAGGCATTGATGAGGTCCCCTCTCGGTTGTCTCTTCTCAAGGCTGAACAGGCTCACCTCCCTCCAATTACCTCTGTTGCCATCCACTGGACCTGCTCCAAAATGATGACCAGCACTTTTAAGGAACTGTAAAAGCGGGTCACCTGGGCCATGGAGTTTTGTGCATATGTGGACCAGCATGTGTACAAACTGTTGCTCCAGGAGATTTAGGAGATATTCGAGCAAAACTGGCCAGTCCACTTAGATGGGCTGGAGATGAGGGGGTATAAGACCAGACAGTCTGGCTGCAAATTAGCCATGCAGCAGTGTTTTATGTATGCAATTCAACTTTTTCTTAAACTTGCTGGGTAGTTTGATTGTCAGCCTAGATGTGGTTAAAGGATCAAGTCCATCTTTCATTGACAGTAAATGAAAAATTGGTGTTGGACAAAAAGGTATCCAGATACTCTTCTGATGTCCTCCCTAAAATGAAAAATTCTTGTTATTCACAATTAAATTTGCTACCCATTATGTAATACATAAAGAAGCTCAAAGAGATCAACGCATACATATTCATAGACTACAGCTGTTTCTTTTGTTTTGAAACTGAATTAGGAACATTGTTTTCAATAACAACACTACAATTATACTAAGGGATTTATTGAGTTTCATTGAATATTACATACTACATGGTTTATGTAATAATGTAATAAAAGAGGCCTGCTTTAAAACATATCAGCTGTCTTCAAACAAATCTCAATCCCAACACTCTATTTATTCTGTTATCTGAGCTTTGTGAGGCTACTCCATATACATGGATGTGTTTATAACAATAAAAATGGGGGAAAACATTTTGAAAACCCTCAGAGAATAAAGAACATTCATCACAGAAACAGGAACTATAATGTCAGGCAACTGAAACTGGTTTTAAACTGTTTTAGAGAAATCAGGATGTTACTCACAGTGTTACATTTAATATCTCTGACTAGCGGCTCCAACCTGGCTTGCTGCTTGTTTTGTTTAGACAACTAGTAAGATCTAGCAATTGCACTGCTTGTCAGCATTCTGCTGAAACCATATGGCATGACGAGAATGTTGGAGCCTGCAGGCTCTCATGCACAGATAAAAGAAAAAAGAGAGAAATAGCTGGAGTGAAACACTTCAGTAAAGAGAGCAGACTGCCTGTAGCTGATGGTTAGAAGGAAAATCTTTCAACTAAAGCTGCATCTGACATGAGTTAAGACCACAAAGATGCATTTGAATTTTTGGCTGATGGAAAAAAAAAGACCTTTCTTCTAGGTTTCAGAAAATGAGGAGGATTATTATCACCAGCTGTACTTAAAGGACAAAGGGCAAATGTGGATCTATGTAGTTCTGACTGTTGTTGGCAGAAACCTCAATAAAATGGCTGCTAATGCCAACATGTTCTGCTTTGCAGGCAGTGACTCAATACATATATCTATGGAAGGCTAACTGTTCACTGTGTCTTATCACTTTCATTATGTTTGGCCCCAAGAGTTCAAAGCCATAAGCTGTATTTCAGAAATCATATAAATGAATAAGAAGGACTACAGTTTACTCCTTTAATTTGCTCAGTTGCACCCACATGTGAGAGTCTGTCCAATTTTCACAAATTAATATGTTTTGGATACTGCTGAAAAACTGTGAGACATGTAGACACCTCACTTCCTCAGTTTCAACATTTTTAGGAATTATTTTCAAGGAACACAAGTGAAACACTGATCCTGTTTCTACTATTGCTGGAAGTTTCAAGTAGTTTCAAAAGCGTAAGAAAATGAAATGTTAGCTTTTAACAGATGCAACATAAGCAGAACTGAAGTCAGTGAAAGATATAAACTCAAACAGATTGACATGTCCTCCTTTAGAAGGAACAACTGCAACAGGAAACAGGCTTTTAAGACTATAGGCTGGATCAATGGGCCAAGACCAATTGTATGAGGTTCAACAAGGCAACGTGCCAGGTCCTGCACTTGGGTCACAACAGCTCCATGCAGCACTGTAGGCCTGGGAAAGAGTGGCTGGAAAGCTGCCCAGCAGAAAAGGCCCTGGGGATGCTGGTCAACAGTGGCTGAACATGAGCCAGTGTTTGCTCAGGTGGCCAAGAAAGTCAATGGCATCTGGCTTGTATCAGCAATAGTGTGAGAGCACTGACTGTCTCCCTGTACTGAGCACTGGTGAGGCTGCACCTCAACTCCTGTGTTCAGTTTTGGGCTCCTCATAACAAAAATGACATTGAGGTGCTGCAGTATGTCCAGGAAAGGACAACAGTGCTGGGGAAGGGGCTGGAGCACAAGTCTGATAAGGAGCAGCTGAGGGAGCTCGGAGTTTTTAGCCTGGAGAAAGGGATGCTCAGGGGGACCTTCTTGTTCTCAACAACTGTCTTACCGTAGGTTGTATCCAGGTGGGGGACAGTCATTTTTTCTGGGCAAAAAGCAACAGGACATGAGGAAACGGACTCAAGTTACACCAGGGAAAGTTCAGGTTGGACACCAGGAAAACTTTCTTCACTGAAAGGGTGGTTAAGCATTAGGAAAGGTTGCCCAGGGAGTTGATGGTGTTCAACCACCACACATGGCACTCAGTGCCATGGTCTGCTAGACATGTTATAGATTAGGTTCAATGATCTTGGAGGTCTTTTCCAACCTTAACAATTCTATGAAAGTCTTCCCATTTCCTCTTGCCTGTCTGGAAAATCTGGCATCAAAGGCATCACATTTGGAAGCTGGCAGTATTATTTCACGGAAAACAGACTAAGAGATTGTGCTACCTTGGGTTTCACTGATTTTCACCGGGGTTTGGCACCACGGTCTGTGTAGGTGTGTTTGAACTCCAGTCTCAGGGGAGCGTCCAGCACCGCTCGCCCCCCCCGGCCCCGCCGTTCGCTTCAGCCCATGGCTGAGCGGAGCCCGCAGCCGCGCCCGGGCCGGACCCGCCGGACACCGGCACCGACGGCCGCCCGGACACCGACCCGCCCTCACGGCGCGGGGCCGGAGCGACACTCGGGGCGCACTGTCCCCAGGAGCCGGCGAGCCCTTGCCGCAAGGGCCTTTGGGAGCTGTGGTCCGCCGCGGCGGCCCCCGCCCAGCCCGGGCCATGGGGCTCAGCCGGCCCCATGCCCCGGGCCTGTCCCCCCGTGCCGTGTCGGGGCGCTTCTTCATCCGTCGCGAGCCCTCGGCGTCCTCTCTGTGCGGGAGGGATGGATGGGCAGTAAAGGGCACGGAACGACTCCTGATAGAACTACAGATCCCGGCGTGCACTGCGCTACGGGGAACCCAACGGGGAGGGAGGGAGGGGGCGGGTGAAGATGGCGGCTGCTATACGGAGCCGGAGGGGAGGCTGAGGTGAGTTTGGGGTAACCAGGCAGTGCTCCCGGTACTCGTGTTCACCCTCGCAGTTGCCTCCTTGTCGCGATCTCCCGCTTCTTTCCCTTTCTCTACGCCTGGGGACGAGCAGGACGCGCCAGAGGGGTGGGCGCTGAGGGAGTGGCGGGAGGCTCGGGCCGCCCGGCTGGCGCGGGAGGAGAAGCCTCAGGGCATCGCCTCAGCCCGGACCCACCGCGGCAGCGGCTCGGGGTGTCCCTGTGGCGCTGGGTCCCCGCGGAAGGGCTGGTAGGCTGGCTGTCCGCTCCGGACGGGTCTGCTCGCCACTGGAGCTGTGGGGACAGCGGGGCTGGGAGCAGCGAGCGGATTTCCCCGCTTTTACCGGGAAGGGTTGTGGCTTTGGGAGTTCCCTCAGCAGGTTTTCCTTAAATGGACCTTAAGACAGAGAGATATTAATCGAACACAATACAAACTGGCAGGAGGACGATACTGTGAGCTGTCTGGGCTTCGTCTTTATAGTTAATTGTGCATCACGGATGCTTTAGATAATTGAGGTGTAGGTTCACATATCGTGTTACTAAAAACTATAGTACAACGTCTCTTTTTGGGTACACCTAGAAAAGTATCCTGTGGTCCTTTGAGCTGAGATACAAGGAAGAAGAGATCAGATCATGGCGTGGATTGTCTCTATACTGTTGTAGGACTTGTGGGAAAGCCTATAACTCTAAATCAGAGTTTTAGTTGCTATATCAACACCCAATTTCCAAGCTCAGGTATTACACTTTGCAAAGCTACATCAATGTTTGCTGTGCAAACTGGGTAGGTAAGCTAAACCCAGAGTTAACAACCAAGGCTCTGGGATTTTATAGGAAGTTACTTCCTACAGCATTTGTAATTAATTCCAAATAATTTGAAATATTTTCTCAAGTAACTTCAGGACATCTTGCTTGAAGACTTGGTGTTAATGCTCTTAAACATATGGCAAAATTTCTTTGAGAAATTGGTGGTTTGGAGTCGAAATCTTGATTTTCGTTCCCTGATAGACCTGAAGGCTTGTCTATGGGTTTTATTTAAGCCTTTTAATAACAGTTTTATTATTTGTCTAAAACAGGCTGCTAGAACAAGATTAACTTCTGATTCAGAAAAAAAACTCAGTAAAAGCGTAATTAAAATACAGTTTATGATTAAACAACTGTTTTAGATATTGCAAATGTTTGCAGTTCATGATGGACAGTAACTTCTCTCTGCTTCTGATGCAAACTTGTGCAGTAGAAAAGAATGAACAAATTTTATACTGTGTGCAGGTTGAAGGAGGTGTGAGAATACTCACCAGAGCTGGCAATTCAAGTATAATGAAAAGGGATTGCACTTATAAAATCTGAATTATAAAGAGTATGAGTTAGAAACAGCTTTGGTTGGTGTCAGTGACTTTTAACTGCCCAGCCTAACTCTGTAAGGAAGTAATCCTTGTAAAGTTACCACACACTTTTTAAACAATTTTGAAGATACATAATTTTTTAAAGTGAAAGCAAATCATGTTTTCTGTAGTTGCATTCTGTCTTAGGTAAGAGAGCAGGGTAGTCTCATTAATTCAGCCAGCTTCACACATGGCATTGCCTCTACACCTGAGAAAGGTTAATTCAGACTAAAGTCAGATACTTTCCCAGAATTAGACTGTGGTATGTAAATCCGTTTTATATTGCATTTTTTTGGGTTCTGGGAATCATAGTTGGAGCTTAACTGTCTATATTTAGGAATGAACATGTGATTTATTAATCTTGCATTGCACTGGCCATTTGCCTACTTTCAAAGCTAAAGGCATTGATTAATTTTTCAAAGAGGAAATGTGAGTGGGGAACTAAGTGATCTAAAAAGTAAATGTATAGTGGATTTTTAATTTTAAGTTTATGCCTGAATGGCTGTGAGGGGTGCTTAAGCCTCTGCCCTTATTTGGCTTAAATTGGAGGAATGAATAGGATCCCAGCTGGCAATTTCATTTTGAAGACTCAAAATCAAGTTAAACATTTATGGTGTTACATAGTAGCATAACAGAGGGCTTATTGGAACACAATACAAAATCTCAGATATGCTGACTTCTGTTTCTTTACCTGTAGCACAAGGTTATACAAATTTTTCAATTTTAGGTCTTTTAAAGAGGTCCATTCTATTAGAGCATACAGGAAAACAATCTCTGCTTTTCTGTTTGGCTTTCAATGCCATTTCTGGAATCTTGTGATAATAAGAAATACTTGTGCTTATAAACTATCCTTTAATTTCAGATCCCAGTTAGTTAATGAAAAAAAAAGTTGAACAGACTGTATTTTTATCCTTGTTCTGATGAACAATGAAATGACATCGGATTTCCTAGCCAAATGATGTAAAATCTCAAAACAAAACTGAAAGTTTTTCTTCAGAAGAACAACTTTTATGTGTCATGCAACTGTTCATCTGTTTTTAAGACACAGTCTCTATCTTTGCACTTTAATTTTAATTACGTTTAGTACTATTGTTATATCCTTAGGAACAACACAAGAACTTTTAGTCCTCCACAGGAAAGGAGATATGATCTTGTTTACGTTTTTAATATGGTGAAGAAAACATTGCATAGTACTTAACATCCATAAGTTGCATCTGATGAGCTTTCAAATGTCACAAATTGACATGGAATATGTTAAACAGTAAGTGTTAGACTAGGAAACCAAATGGTTTCACATGATTTTCCATAGCTCTCTTTTAATTAGCTAAGTTCTACTTCATCAAATTCGGGGGTGGAGGGAGTGTCCCTCTTTTGTTGTGTAAAATTCTAGCTCAGTGACAAATAGCTGAGCAGACTCATAGTGGGAAGCTTCTTGGTTTAGTTTAGTTCTGTTCTGCTGTAACAGGTGACAGCATCTGTGGATTAAACTTTGTCCTAGGTCAAGTGAGACAGTGATTGAAGACTTTATGGAAAGGAAGTTGTGTGGTCTGTTCTGCATGTAGAGGCCAGACCACCTCCGTATGGAATTTTTGGTCCTTTTATAGATCATAAAATGACTAAAAACCCAGTGAATTATTTAAAAACAGATATTTGCTATATGTCTTAGTTGATTATACAACTTTTCTAGTAATTTCTGTGGAAAACTCTTCTAAAAATCCTCTAAAAGTGAGTTGACTTGGCTGACAACAGCAATAGTTATATTTTAGGAAAATGTATTAAATTTCTGATGGCCAGAGATGGTCAGTAAAACACACTTGAGTCTCTGGCACTTGACTCCCTGAACTCTCAGCAGGTTCTCTGCATTTTTGTTTTCTTACATGTCAGTAAATCTGTTTTCTATAATGTTTCAGCTAGGTCCATAACTACATTCTGAATCAGATTTTCCTTTCCCGTGTGTCTGTTGGACATGATGATCCACAGCACATTTCCTTTTATAAAATTATGCTGCTTCTCATGCTGCCCTTGGAGAGGGACATGCAGCTTTCTAATAGATGGGATATTTTAAATAACTTACTTTGAAGTACTGTTTTTAATCCCAGTTGCTGTTAGCAAATTGGAACCTTTGATTGAAATGCATATATGAGAATAAAGTTTATTTTTAGCAACTATGAGCATTGCTTTAATATGTAGTCATTAAAACATATGTTGACCAAATGAAATGTTTATTCTCACGTTATCCATCTGTGGAATTACAATTTTTTGGTGTGTGTATACATACATTTATTAGCTGAATATCTTTTATTTAAAATTTAATTTTATTTCTGAAGACAGCAACACTCAGTGTCTTTAACTGAGATTTTGTTCTTATTTGTGGAAAGGTACATTTGTGGGGTGTGTGCATTTGGCAATTAGTAAAACCCAAATGCACTGTTTTAATACAGAAATATCTTCAAATTATTTGCATTTTAGTGCTAATTAATTGAACAGTAGATTTGGCTACTTACATGTCCAAAATAGATTGTTGTAACTTCATATGAGTTCATTTTATGAATATATTTAATTGTATCAAAAATCCTTTGAACAGCTATTGTGTATAGGAGGTTGCACTCTGATACAAAATCTGCCCTTTTTGATACTGGGATAAAAATGCCCTAGAAAGTACCACACAGGTTTTTCAATTGTTTTTCATAGTGTTGAACAGAAACCTCTCTCAGGCATTTTAACAGGGAAGTGCTGTAGTTTACACCTGGGGTGGAAGCATCCTATGAGATTGTGCAGAATTTAGCATCCCAGACAGTGGCACTTGGGAAGGTCATAATACACAACAGAAAAATGTTTACTCTGGCATCAAAGGCAAGAACAGAATGACTGCATTTCAGGAATTGGCAAAATCTAGTCTGGTCAGCTAAGAGGATATCTGGATTTCTGTGGTAACAGCCCCTTTGGTATTGAAGCTGAAGAATGTGACTTTGGCTCATGCTGCATAAGTTACTGAGCATATTTGGATGTGAATTGTCTAAAGCTATGTCTTGACTTTGTTTGTTTGTTTTCTTTCATAGTTTCTTATGTTTTTGCAAAATTGAAGACATATCCCTGATTAACAATGCCTGGCAGTAAGTATTCTTCTCTTAAGTACATTAAGACAAAATTTAGGGATGTTTACTGTTAGGATATTTTCTTTGGGGTTTAAAAATTTAAAAAAAAATGGAAAAAGAATATTGTACTTGCTGTCATTTGAAAGAATTTTAAGATGCCAGTATTATCTGGTCTCTGCCTTTGTAAATCTCCGTGTATTTTTCAAATAATAATAATGGGCTCTGCATTTGCCTTTTTGATTACAACTTCACAGTATAAAATTGAATATTGTGCTTTAGACTATGTTCTGAAATAGTTGTATTCAAAAAATAAAAAAGATATTTTGATATAAAAAGCTGTATTTTGATATAACTATAATCCTATCTTTCCAAAATTACAACTAGTGTTTATAGAAGATAGAATCACTAGGATAAAAAGTGATAAGACTTAAAATTTTTGACATTCAAAGTTAAGTAAGATTTTTTGAGGCAAATGTGTCTGAGAATCAAATTATTTACCTTCAAGAGTAGCAAATTTCTCTAACACAAAGGATCAAGTTATAAAATGTGTTACAAAAGTATAAATTTAACTATTCCTTTAAATATTTTTTCTATTTGGAAAAAATTCTACATGATCTCTAGAAAGATTGCTAACATCAGTCTTTGGATAAAACAATCTGCTTTATCCAGAGGATAAAGAAGTATTCATAAAGTTACAATACCAGTCATACTGAGTGTTTTCTAATTATATAGGTTTGTAGTGAATTTCATGGATGCTTAATTTAATGAGGAAGTCTTTGATCATTTGTTCTTTGCTGTGATTGTAGTAAGCTGTGACTGTGAGTACTAGAAATGCCTTACAGTAATTCTGTGTTGTGTCATTCCAACCCCTGTCATGTAAAATACCTCACTGTAAGTAAGATATGTCACACCTGTCATGTGAAGGAATGTGTGGACTTTTTTAATGAATTAAACTGGGAAAGTAAGATTTTTTTTTTCTTTTAAACCAGATGTGCTTATGTTTGGGGTCATTAATATCAGTGCATGTAGAGTTCACATTACTGCAGTCAGATGGGAGTTAAAGGAGACCAAAAGATCTGATTGCAGTGTTTGTCTGTAGCGAGACACACAGAAATACACAGCCATTTATTTATCTTTGCCTGTATTGATGAGTGTAAGTGCATGGGTGAAGGGGAGGGAATCTAACAGACCTATGTATTGCAATTCTTGTGAAATAACAGTATTTTCATAATATTTTACTTCCAAAAGTTATGGCAGTGGAGAAGTACGATGGATTTTAAGGCAAGCAAGCATCTTTTTGTGGCTGGTTGTACTTCTAATCAATAGAGGTAGAACCTTCAGGAATTCAAGTCTGTTGCATGTGGAAAGATCTTCTGCCTGCTGATTTAGGCTTCTGTTAAGGTTCCACTGCGTTCATTTCAGAGCATATTGATGAAACAGACTGCTGCCACAGTGTTACTTTGAAATCTTAAAGTATTTGTCCTTGAAGTCTGAAAGACTGTTGTTTCTAAAGGCTGGAGGGTTTTGTGTGTTTTTTTAAATTTTATTTTATTTTCACATGGAGTTCTCTCATCCCACACGTCAAGAAGTGCATTGATCGTGTTCAGGAATAAAACTCAGAAAAGGCTGTTACAGCAAGATATTTTCCAAAAATGTTTTCTGTCACGTTACAATGAGTTCTTTACAAATGAAGTAGAAAAATAGTATCTAGTTAACAGGCAATTTTGATGGAGTTCTTGGGTCATACTGTCCAACTCCCGTATCCACAATTGTCCTGCTTTGTTTCCTGGGTCTGTGTAGCAGTTCCTAGTGATAATTTTACCTGCATTCCCCCCCCCCCCTTTTTGTTTTTTTTTTATTAATACAGTAGTTGAATTAATGTATAGGTCTAAAGGCAGTGTTCTGGAATATCATGAGAGGTCCAGATAACTGATATTACATAAAGACTGAGTAAGAGCTAATTGGTCTTTCTGGGGACTTCAGCTGTTCCTGGTGACACTTTAGAAGTCAGTATTGAAATTACTGTGCATGAAACATTCACAGGACAATATGCTTTTTAACTCCTTCAGTATTAACTGTAGAAAAATAGGCACAAGTCAGAACTGGGCTGTGATACTGAGAGCAGGAGAGATGAACAAAGGTCATTAGCCAGAGGTGGTGGATGCTCTTCTCATTGAACCTCAGCTCAGCCGTGGCTGCTGGGCTCTGCTCTCTTCATTGCATATTTGGATTATCACATTCTCTATTGATGTTTCTGCTTAGTGATCCCACTTAGGAATGTGGGGATTTAGTGCTGCATTAAGTCATAAAATATGTTAAGATTTTAGTCTCAATGCAGTTGTCATAGCCCACATAGAAAATTTTCAGACTGCTCTCTTAACCTTAAAATGTGAAAGTGCTTGGCTTTAACCAGCCATGACATGGCACTTGTGTTGACATCTGTAGTGGAGGTTTGATGCTCTATCATTGCTGCAGCACTTGGATCAAGCTTGCCAAGGTGTAGCTTTTCCCTGGAATTTTTCTGTTTAACTTTATGTTACGAGTTTGTCTTGTGCACATAACACGAATGGATGGTGACTTCAGCTGAAGTTGAAATGCAAATAGTGAAATGTTGAGAAAGCAAATGTGTTTTCTCATTTCTGTTAGAGTACAGTAGGATTAGATTTGAACTACATGTTTTAGGGATTGTCTAAGCTGTGCTTTATGACAGAGAAACTGAGGAGTAAAGGATTAAAATAGTGCTTTTATTTAAAAGCAAACCCAAAGAACTTATAACCAGATAGCCTCTGCAGTACAGGCAGTATGTGTTTCTCATCTGAATTGTGTGTTCTGAATTTCCCTGATGAATAATTTGTGCAGATAATTTCATTTATCGTACTTCTGTTTTGGAACATGTGTGGTTTTGGTAGGGTTTTTTGTTGTCTGCATTCAGATTGAAATGTTACGAATGCTTCTGCTAAGGAGAAAAAGCTAAGTCATATCAAATATTTGTTGAAGGCTCTTCTTGAACATTATGTTCTGGATATTCACACTTAATCAGATGTTTGAAACACAGCTTGGTAGATAATGAGATTTTTCTTTTCTAGAAACAGCTAACCTATTTACTGGATGTATTCCTTGACTTCAATTAAATGTTTAACTTAAAGGCAGCTTTTCTAGTAAAATGAAATTGCTTGAATTAAAAGAATGATGTGTGGCACAGGTGAGAGCACCTGTTGACCATAAAAATGTATTTTACTTGTAGTATCTCTGTGTGTGACTTTTTTAAACTTTTTCTTAGCTTATTCTTTTCTCTTTTGACTTATGCTATTAACATAATTATATCTTGTTTTCCAAGGTTTTGTTAAATGTAATTGTTAGTTAAATTGTTTTTAGCTGCTGGTTAGCAGTCCTTATGACTGACTGTAACATATAAATTAAGGGAGCAAATAAATAAAAATAAGGATTTTGCAAAATGTAATTTTCCCACATTCTTCCTTTGAATTACTGCTGTGAAATTTAGTAATATTAACACTTCCCACCATCTTCTGTCAAATATTTGTCAGTTGGAAAGGCACCATTCTGATTTAAGAGGAACATATATTAGCTATGTGGAAAATATTCCGTTATTTGGCCTGTTCTTGGTTGCAGTGAAGAGGCAGTTTTGGTGACTTCAGAATGGCTCCAAGCATGGTCATTAAAGTACATAACATTTTGTTTTCTTGGCCTCCCAAACACTGCGTGGTGTTTTGCCACTTGTCTGTGCAGAGACAGCTCCGCTGACAGCAGGTGGAGCATGCTGCTGACCTCCCTGCTTTGTGCAAGGTGAAAACAAACAGAAGATGCAACAATTGAGTAGTGCTTGTTCATTTCTGCATTCATGCATACTACTGCTTTCCTTGTGTTACTTCATAGTCTTTAAACAAATAAGTGACTCACCCCCCAACCCAAAAATACCCTTCAAAGTTTTAAAATTATAATTTTCTATGTGAATAAAGCTTTCTTGCCAAGTGTGGGAGGGAAAACAGCACATGAAATGGAATTTGAAATGAGTGAAATCTTAACTGGCATTTAACATTTTTAACACATTTTGAGAGGCAGATAATTTCCTCCTTTTGGTTTCTTCTCTCCCAACAATTTTGGAAAATTAATTTATTTGTGTTTTGTTATTCTAGTTTTTATTGTGTATATATAATAAGTAGATGTTAACAAGATTGGTAATGGGAAGGGAAGATTTATCTCCCCGTGAAAAAAAATTCTGAAATATCAGTAGCTAGAGATGTGTTCCCAAACGTGTCTGTATACATATTTCAAGGACTAAGCTTTCTAATGCTTTTAGTGAAAATCAAGCCATAGTTCTTATGAATTACTGTCTCCACTCTTTCCATCCAACGTACTTTTTTCCTCATCTGGAATATGTTTCTCATGTAGCCTTCTCACCTTACAATGGGACTTGCTACTTAATAAAGCACTTTTTGTAATTGCTTTGTTTATTTTACAGGCAGAAGAAACCCTCTTAATTTTATGACAGCATTGTTGACTACTTAAAACAGTGTTAAATAGATTAGAATTCTGTAACATTTTCATATTTCAGCTATTACAGAAGAGTTATATCCAGGGTGTCTGAAATTGGTGTTTGCTGCTTGACTCTGGTATCTTAGGATGAGAAACATCAGAAGCCCTGTATCATGTCCTTTACAACTATTAACCTAAGGGACCACAGGAACTTGGGAAACAGCTGCCAGGGGAAAATTGTGGTTTGGGCTTCCTTCAGCAGTTTGCCACTTGCTAGGACTAGGCCAGAAAACGAAAATAACTATTTTATTTTCAAAAAGTTTTTCAAAATGTCTGTAACTATTATAATACTATGGTCACAAATTATGTAATGGATTCTTTGCATAATATGCAAGAAATGCTTTCAATATGAAAACAGACACAGGGTTTTTTCAGCTGATTCCTAGTTGACTGTTTTTTCTACATTGAAAAAGTAGTAACTTCTCCAAATGTATCCTTAATTATGCTAAGAAAAGAAACAAAACAGGAACTTTCAGCTGGAAAACTGTATTCTTTGTACATCTGTTTGTTTAACTCATGGTACCTTAAGCAACTTTGTGTACCATCAAATTGGTGCTTCCGTATTTATTAATGAATATGCATGGATTTGTTTAGGACTTGTTAATTTGGAGCAAGTGTTCTTTTTGTTGGTATCTGTTAGCTGTCATTTCTGTGTACACATCATCCTAGCGCCATTTAGGAAAGTTAGTGTTTAGGAGCAGTTACATAGAGAGTCAAAAACACTCATACTAAGACAAGACATGATGAGTGATATCATTATCATTCATCCTTACATTTCGTGCATTAGTTGTGGAACATACTTCAATATAGCCAAGAGATGAACAGTTGCGTTTCATCCATTCCTTGTTAAAACCTGTAGAATTTATTTTTTCAGTTCTTACTTACGTATGCACAGTCTGGGCATGGAACATAAAAAAATCAAATGCTTTAGAGATGAACTTAATTTGGTGCCCATCAAAGCCTTTGTGTGCTTTTAAACTATATATGACGTTTCCCCAAATATGAAAATGTAGCTTAGCCATTTTTTTGGGGCTTTATTAAAATATGGCTGTTGTTATTTACAGAAATCGCTTTGCAACTATCAGTCGATTAATCTTCATGTGCAGCCTTGTTTGCTATTGATTTCTGAATCATGGGACGAAAGGGTAAGAAGGCTCATGCTGATTGTGCATGCAAGCGTCCTATGTTTTTGTGCATGACAACAAAGCAAAATTGATTTTGGGGAGCAGGGGTAATATTTCCATTATGTGATTTAAATGCATGTCTCTGGAAAAGCCAGGATAATCTCCTTTTAAAAGTATTTTGGCTTTCCCTTTCCTTGATACATGGATTTCCTTCCCACCATTGGCCACTATGAACCTCAGTGGCTCTCTACGGAATCATGTTCCTTGTGGATTGCTGAAGATGAAAGTTAGCTGTGTATGCCACTCTTGGCTTTCAAAGAATGCTATTTCATTACTAGAAAGTTACATTATTCAAGATTAATTCATGCAGGAATTAGACAGAAATGAATAAAAGTTGGGGTAGGTAGATGAATGGAACCCTTCCAAGTCTGCCAAGAGTTCAGGAAGCACTTGGACAGTGCTCTCAGGCATACAGTGTGATTCTTGGGGCTGTCCTGTGCAGGACAAGGAGTGGGATTTGATGATCTTTGTTCATCCCTTTGTAGTCAGAATATTCTACAATTCTATGATTCCTCGTCTAACAACTTGTAGACCTCAAGACTTCAAAAATAGTTGTCACCTGTATAACTCATGTCCGGCTTGAGATCTGTTAAAGGTCTCAGTCCTTCCATTTGAGTTTTGATTCTATATTGTACTTGGACCTTTTGCAGTATTTTGTTGATAACAGTCTGTACTTTGGCTGGAAATGGGCGCCCTGAGTCCTTAATTGTGGTTTGAGAAGGCTTACTCGTTCCTGAGTAAGAGAATGAGTAAGGAATTCCAGTCTAACACTTAGCTATATAATTATGCTGAATCAGTGCTCCTTCCTGATACTTTTGTAAAGCTGTTAATACCTAAGGAAATGGGTGAAGATAAAGCTTCATGGATATTTTGTTACAAGTGCATCAACAAATACTCAGTAATTTATGCTATTAAAACAAAATTTCCTGTGTTCATTAAGCTAGAAGGTAACTGTGTAATGATTAGAGAAGGACTTCAGGATGATGATACCCTACTTATGAACTCTATATGTAATAAAATATTAATTGTTATAATTGATCTGTCTGACACGATTGAGCTAGCAGAGTTCTCTTTTCTCATAATAAATGCAGTGCTAGCTGTTGCAAGACTTTCTATGTGCTTGTGGTTTTTTATTAAATGAGTTTGTGATTTACTGCTGACTTTGGTTTAGACATGAGCTTGAAGTTCCTCAGAACTGACCAAACATAATTTTTGCAAATAGTGTCTGGATGTTGGAATTGCAGTGTGGTTAGAAGTGCTGGTTGTGGGCAAGAACTGCTGGATTGCTGCAGCAACCAGTGAGCCTGTGTGCCCACAGATGTCCTGTCTGGTTTCTACAGAAAGCTGAGACACTTAAGATTTACTGATTGACAACATGTATTTATAAAACTACTTCTTTGTGTATAAATATGAAGCTGTCTGTCTCCTACACTGACCATCTTCTAGACTGGCCAGTTCAGTTTGGTGGGAAACAGAAGCTGTGGTAGAAAAGGGACATACACAGTCTTTAGGTACTGACGGTGCCCAGAAGAACAAATTCACTGTGTCTGTGTTCCTCTCTAACTCATGAGACATTACAGGAGGGGAGAAATTGCTTTTTAATCTAGATAGGGATATGTTCTAACCTTTTATCCCTCTGTTTGGGAGAAGAGCTGCTTTTCCTTTCTTGGGGAAAATCTAAATTCAAGATGAAGTGCTCTTTCGAGCTAATGGGAAAGGTAACAACCGTGAGGATTTTTATAATTCATATTGACCTAGAAGGAGGGGGTTTTTTTTCAGTGAAACTTACGTCTTTTGTGTCTATGTTTAAAACTGTGAATAATTGAAAAGTTGTTGCATAAACTTCTGTCTGCTGGTTTGTTCAAAAGCTGCTCTTCTGCGAAGGCAGGACAAACTACATAAAACTGCAGAGACAGGAAAACATGTAAAATGGAGTGTATTGGCAGCTCCAAGGACCTGTTCTTGATAATACAGAAAGATTTTTTTTTCAAATTTTTGATTCCTTATTCTTTTAATGTTCTTTTTCTTTTAATGGAAACATGTATGTTTCCATGTCCAAATGGCAATATCTCATTTTATAAATGCTTTCTGGGAAAATGGAACAGGTAAGAATAGACAAAAGCAGAGCACTTAATTGAAGATTGGTGATATTTAAAGAAGAATTTGAATTCTGAAACTTTAGTAATCTCTATGACTGCTTTTCAAAATCATATTACGACATTTTTGTTTAGCATTTTATTTTTCATTAATGTCAGTACAGTTTAAACACTTTCATTACTGAACAGGAACAGATGCTTTGTCGTGTTTTGAGCTCTGTGTATGTGCCTGAGAAGACACAGTATGATTCTAGTTCACAGAATCATTTTCATCCACTGTTATGTTACTTTCTCTGTACAGTGTGTATTTGTGCAAGAAATAAAATGTATGTAATGTGGTGTTGGACTACTCGTGAACAGAACATTTTTCTTTTACATTTAGGAAATGTTTTTCAAAATCTGTGCAAATGTATTGAAGCCTGTAGCTGGGATTGCTCAAATGAAGCTAAAACTTGTTTTTGAAGCTCTGGCCATGCTTATATTGGTATTTTGGATGTTTAATAGAAGAAAGAATCTATAGAACAACACTCTTACATCTTATACTCCTATGACCAGGTCAGTGATTTATGCTGCGCAGGTTAAAATCTAGTTTCCTGAGCTAAGCTTACCTTCTCCATTAGCTTTGAGGGTTCCAGAGAGAAGGCCTGTGAACCTTTGCTTCCTCATCATCAGGACTTTTAATCATGACATATATGCATTTTTTCACTCACAAAAACCTTCTCATGTCTTGTTTTTCAAGTGGCAATGTGATACCTACTGCCCTGGTCTGTTTCAGCCCCCTGTGTTTGGGTAGTGTGAGCTGTAAGGCAGTGTTGGGCAGGAGTGGAGAATTAAATCCTCCCAGCCGACATACTGCTCTCGTAGGATACCTGTGATGAGGAGGTGACACAACAGTTCTGAGCATCCTTTTTTCTAAGGAAAAAGATGACAGCAGCATAAGATTCTGGGTGTTCTTACTGCTGCAGCTGTGTTCCTTCCCTGTGGATTGGTTTAAGAAAGCAAACTGCATCATCTTAAGAAAATGGAAAAAGAAGCAGTCATCAGAAGAATTCA
The DNA here is from genome assembly GCA_013400495.1 of Nicator chloris. Taxonomy (NCBI): domain Eukaryota; kingdom Metazoa; phylum Chordata; class Aves; order Passeriformes; family Pycnonotidae; genus Nicator; species Nicator chloris. The sequence continues at coordinate 2,516 of WAAE01016520.1, read as the reverse complement.
TGTGACTTTACCTTCAGGTTTTTCAATGTACAAGGTTTCAGGTGCTTTCCCTCTAAGAAGACTTGAAACCCTGGGCACTTGCTGGCTAGTTACTCATTGGTTTGAAGTGGGCTTGTTGTCTGTAGGGCTGGTGATAGTTTATCCTTATAGCTCTCTTCAAATAATAAAGATATGTAGTATTGACAAAAACTTCATAGAATTCTAAAAGTAGAGAGTATTTGACACTTTTTCCATCAGTTTCTTGGTGTAGGAAGCAACAGCTTCCAAAGCAGAAGAGGCTACTATGTAATGCAGATTTCAATTCACCAAGAAGATAAAACTTTGGACATCTTGGCAACTTTCCCATGTGTCAGGAGCTATTCCAGTTTCTTTTGTGATGCTGATCCTGGAATTAAAACATCTGAAAAGTAGGACTGTTCATGGTGTTTGAGTGACTGTTTCTGTTCTGAGATGCCAAGTAATCCCAACGTGCTGCTGCCCTAAGCTTGAGAACTTAAAGGTTCTATTAATTGTAACTCCTAGAGTTGTGTCCAGACCTGTGCTCTTGTCCAGCTTCCGGTGGATTCCCCTCTCATCCTCAGGTATACAAGGAGGTGCTCTGCTAAAGGCAGTAGCTTAATCCACGTGAGTTCCTGTAGCAAAACAGAAGCGAGCAGCAAGTGTTAAGGCAACAAAATAACTCCCTTCCTTGCTGGGAAAGAGGGCTTTGTCCAGTAGTATCAGGAAATGCAATGGAATGGGAAATGTGGAACATTTAGAAATTACAAATTTTAAAATTAAAACTGGGCTGGGCAGAGTGGCACAAAGAAAGTCCCTGTCAACAGTTTGCTGTGCTACCTGGGGTTGGGACTGGGACGCAAATGTATGACCAGCTCAAGCATCTGGGAGCCTGGACTTAGTCACCAAAGTACTAAGCCTTTTAGACAAGTATATCTACTTTTACCAGTAGTTGGCCAACCTGCTGATCAGAAATATAGTTTGAATATATTTCCGGAGGCTCCAGAGGCAGACAGTGACCCTTTTGGAAAAATTTTGCCTCTGGCACCCCTCAAGAACTGCTTCTTAATCACCTCTGGCCACGCTGGAGATAGGCTAAGTGTTGCTGCTTGCTATGTTACCTTTCAACCATGCCTTGTGTAGCGTCTTTCCTTCAGTGTCCGTCTCAATCCACAGGTGCACCAGTCTCTTCTGATATTCCATGTTAGATGTTGCTCCTTAACCCGCCACAAAGTGGGTACAAGGTGGAGGGAGAGGTGCAGGTGTTGCCACCCCTCTTCTCAGTGGAGTGTTTAGCAAGTTAGGTGGCTTGGCCTTTGAGCACACATGACATTTACAGTACTCTGTCACCTGCAACTGTCTTCTGCACTTGGAAAGTGTTCAAGGATGCAGCATTCTGAAAATGGCTCATCTGGGTAAGAGAATAGCTTAGGGTCAAGGTGGAGGCAGGCTTTGAGCAGGATTGTCTGGAACTTGGAGGGTACTTCTATGCCAGTATTGTCACTGTGCAGGGGATTTTCCATTCTCTGGTACCCATGGATGTTGGGAGGAGCCAGGCATTTGGACAAGCAGAGAAGTGCTAAGTAGCAGAACAAGGTTGCTGTGGTAATGCCTATCCTTCTTTACTTCTTTTATTCAGAATTCAGTAGTAGGTAAAGAATGTGATCCTGTCTCAGTGTGTTTGTGGATGTGCACAGTGGGTGGGTTGTCAGTGTTAGGAGTCCGCTCCGTGTTCTGCTCTTTGCTTGGATGGATGAATAATAGCAGTTCATGTGCTTCAGAGAACACACAAAGCACTATGAGCCTCTCTTTTGCTCTCTGTCTCCTTTAGTCTAGTAGTTTATTTACATTGCATTTTTCACTGATTTCTGAAACACATTGTTATGAAATCTGTATTTGTTTAGAAATAAGGGTGTGATGAAACAAAACCTCCATGTTTCTTTTCTCTCCACTGGATTTATCACCTAGAACTCATTTCCCAGCTGCAAACCAAATTCTGAAAGCAGGAATGAAAGTTGGACTTGACTGGTTCATTTTTTTCCCCTGAATAGATTATCAGTGCCAGCTATGATGAACAGGGGTCAAGGAGATTTATGTAAATGTGTTTTCTAGTCCCCTAAAGTCTCTTTTTTGTATTGCTTCAGTGATAGTTGTCAGAGAAGTAAATGACATTGGCCAGCTTAATAGGAATATAAGTAAGGACAGGAATTAAGAAGCAAAACTCATGTCATAGAGCTTCTTCCACTGGAACAAGATTAGTTTTACGTAATTTTAATGCTGTATTAAAAATAGAGAGTGACAGTACTATCTCAAAGCAGGAAAGGAGGAGGTGGTGTTGAGGAGAACAGAAATGAACAAGTAAAGCAAAGTTATTATGTGAAACCAACAAAGGTGTGAGAAAGGAGAGACGGTATGGAAACACTGCCAGTGGTGGAACTTACGGAACACAACTGGAGAACCTGATGTAATGGAAAACTTCCTTTTAATGGATTAGAAGTCTTTAAAATACACTGTCTCAA